>BQNB010012535.1:66557-78953 GCA_026074375.1 Tanacetum coccineum
TAGTTAATACTGGTAGTATTGTTGTTAGTACTGTTGTGTTTCTCTTGTTTAATTTAGCTTAATTGCATGCTTAAATTGCTTATTTAGATTTAGATTAGCTTATTTGTCTGTCTTAAGCTAATTTGAGCTTATTTGTGCCTTAGTGTAAAAGTTTTAAGTGTTTTTGCCATTCCTAGCTTTTATTCTTGTCCTAGCTTATTCTCTTTGCTATTTTTATGTGCTTTTGCTTATTTATATCAGTTTTAGTGCCAAATCATTCTTTGTGACATTCAAACACAAATCATCAATCGTCTTTCGATTTTCCATTTCAGCCTCGTTGGGACATAACGACCCGGAGACACCCTATACTGCTTCCGGTTTTCTTGCTCTCGCGTGGTTTCGTCCCTTGGTGTATTTATATCACATATAGATAGGTTTTAAGGGGTGAGTTCGCGCGAGTCAGTCACCAACCAAACCGTGCCAGTCTCTCAGGCTGAAAAACCCCCTTTTCCCGTTAGAATTAGGATTAGGACTGACATAGGTTTAGAATAGAATAGAATTAACATAGATTAGATAACCAAGATATTAATTAAATTGATAGATTTAACCTTGCTTCAAGTGTTCGACACCCTACTTACCACGAAACTACTACCGATCGGGTACACTGCTCGTTAAAGTGTTGTTTTTGGTTTAGTCGGCAAAATATAAATTTAAAACTTGAATCAATAAAATATACACCACACAATGACACATCAAGTTTTTGGCGCCGTTGCCGAGGAGTGAAAATTAATCTTGATTTTTATTTGATATTTTGGTTTTTAACATTAGATTAGATCTAACCCTTAGGAGTAGTGTAGTTTAGAATAGTTTGTATTCTTGTTTGTTTATTGTGTTTGTGTGATACGACGTATTCAGTCCTCTGAATACGACGTATTGGGTGTTTAATTGCCTTTCTAGTAAGTTTATTTCAGGATGGAAGATCTAAACGTGACTATGGAAGAATATATCAAGCTTGAAGAAGAAAAAGCTCGTAGGCGTGGTGGGGTGTTTAGCTGGGAAATTGCTACATATGGGAGGATCAGGGTTGATGACGTTCTTCACGACCTTAGATCTGTGGAAGCTGAATTCCCAGCTATAGTCATTGACGATGACTTTGTACCTCAGGATGCACTTCCATGCAAATCTCAAGTAAGTACTCCTGTCAACGATGAGATCGACTTTAGAATATCATTTGACGAATTTGACGATGAGGATTACACAATAATTTATGACAAAAACTCGTTTTCTTATAAAATTATTTATGTCAACAATTTGAAAACGGATTTAGAGAACGATAATGAAAAAGCCAGTATACCTTCTTTTCCGCCACCCAAGCCTACGACCAGTTATGTTGATGATTTAGACTTCTTTAAAGATTTTAAGAATGAATTTCTAGCCATTGTTTACAATGATGCTCGAACATCTAAATTTGATTACTTAACTGAACAGACTTTAAGCCCTCAACATAACAATGAATCTGATTTAAATGATGAAACATCATTGTCCGAATATGATGTAGTGGGACAAAACGTTTTGTACTTCAATGATCTTTTCCCTTTCAACGTTATTCATCCCAATGATTTAAAATCAGACGAGGTCAATGATAATAATGAAATCGATATAATACTGTTTTCAATGGGTAATGAAATTATACATAGGTCAAGTGTGCTTTCTGAAACGAGTCACGATAAAGTTACTAAAACTTTCAGAACGGGAAGTTTTGTCATAAACTTAAAAGTAAAAATCGTGATTTGGAGATATTACATAAACGGAATGCTATTCTTTCTCATTATGAATTTATATGTGCCATTTGGCATTCCGTTCGACCCTAAGCGGTATTATAAGGATGGTAATTGTGCGATAATGTTACGGAGTCCAAGGTACGTTTTCTTTGCTATATATTAGGAAAATTGGTCTCCAAGGACGGATACGGCGTATTAGGGTAAAACCTATACGGTGTATCCACGGTTTTTAACTTGCATTGACTAAGTCAACCAAATTCGCCAACAGGACGTATTATGTAAACCTCGTTACGGCGTATTGAGTTTGGGTATAAAAACACAATCAATACGCCGGATCTATTTTTACCAGAAAAAAAATTCACCACACACACACACACAAATGTTACCACTAAAATTCCTTGAGATCATCCCTTGTTCTTAATTTGTAATAGCACTCTCCTTTATCATAATCAAACGGTAATAATCCTTCCCTTTTTCTTTTCGATTTACTATTTCGATTCAAATTAGGGGTAGGGTTGGTTTAAGAATTAGGAGATATACCTTTGTTGAATGCCTTTTGCTTTCTCCCCTGAATAGATGTTAGTAGTTTTATGAGTTTTAATTGGGTTAAAATGGGTAAACAGAGAAACTCCCTTTTCGTTTTCATATTGCAGATCAATACGGCGTATCCACTCACATGGATACGACGTATTGACCAAATTTTTACCCAATTTTAAAACCTTAATACGGCGTATTCGTTAAATTAAATATGGCGTATTAATGAGAAAAGGATCCTGAGATTTAAAACCCATACGCCGTATAGACTAAAAATCTATACGGTGTATCGAGCATATTGATCCTTATATGGCGTATCCATTTATGAATACGTCGTATCCACCCTCAGAACAGAAGGTTAAAAATTCTTTAATCTTTGTGCTTTTGTCGTTAATTTTGCAGATGTGGCACCCTTACCACCACGTGAGCAGAGACACCTATTTTTTAGGTACCAGGGTCTTGAGTATACTGATGCGGATATTGCTAACTTTGAGGAGAGGTTGGAGAGGATTTACAGTCGATAGATACACAGGGTTCAGGTTGTGGATTTTTAGGGGATGCCCGAGCTTATGAGGGACGGTTTGTTTGCTAGGATGGTGATGGAGCACCGTGATGTTGCCAGTGTAGTAGTATTCACTAGTCGAGCTTGGGGGAGGCTGTTTGATACTAGGGGACCACTGGTTTGGGAGCTCATTCTGGAGTTCCTTAGCACGCTTTGATTTGGAGAGGTATTACTTGACTTGGATGCTCCTGGTACTATTCAGTTTTAGTTAGGTGGAGCCAGGAGACGATTGAGCTAGAGGGTTCGAGAAAGTCTACTGACCTGACAGCAAATACGTCGTATTATTCTAGACCTATACGACGTATCCAAGACTTTGACGACTCAAAAGACCATTGCCTGACTTTGAAGAATACGCCGTATCCACATCAGTATATACGTCGTATATTATACTTTGGTCAAATATCAAGAAAAGCACACTTTCAGCCAATACTTCGTACCCAAGAAGCTCGATACGCCATACCCAAGATGTACAAAACACCATACCAGACGCTAGCATAATAGCCGTTACCTAAGATGTTCCAATAATATACCAGTGAGAGCTCAATACGCCATACCCATCTTCGCGCTCGCGTCGTAATCGTATCGAGGAGGTCCGATAGTCGTCATTATCCGTACAGCTCAAGAGGTCTCTCTTATGGAATATTTTATTCTTGGGCCTACGCCAGCAAACCTTGATACGCCCCCCCCCGTATTGAGTTCCAATTACGCTGTATCGGACAATTTTTCAGAGGTGAGTCGATAATACCAAAAACCTACCTAAATACGATTTTAGACATGCTTTTTACCACCAAGTCCGATTTCCAGAAGATCAATGAAGCCAAGAAGGTCCTAAAAAGTGGTCTGATCAATGGGAAAACTCTTGTAATCTCTACACTCCACTACACGCGTTCGGTTAGCATTATGTTTAATCGTTCATCTATGATTTCGTGTATTGTTACAATGTAGAAATATCTTAACATAAGTATGGAATGATTCACTTAGAGTTTTAGAGAGAGAAAGAGATGGTTGGATGAACACTTAGAGAGAGAAAGAAAAAGGACAATATTAGCTTAGTGAAAATGTGACAAATGAACAACCAACACCCTCTCCAAGCTATGGAGAGGGTTTATATATGACTTACTATGGCCGGCTATGGACTCATAGTGGGCTTATCCATGGGCCTTTAGCCCGGTTAGCTTTCTAACTTAACCATACAACTTACTACGAGCTATGACTAACTATATTGGTAGTGATCTACACTTTTTCGTATTTCTAACAATCCCCCCCTAAGGGAGGTCACTCCAATTTACAAAAATTTAAACTTAGCATACTATGCTTTCACTTCGGTCTTGAGCTCGTAGTCTCAAACTTCAATCATTAACTTGTGATTTGATGTAGTGATCATTGACTTTGGATTTGAGCTAGTTCTTTTGTCTTGACATGAATGTGATCTTTGAGCTTCTTGAAATCATCAACCAAGCATAATCTCATTTCGCCATCTTGTAAACTTTGCCATCTCGTGAACTTGTGACTTCTAGACCGACATGCTCATTTCTTGATTTGATTAATCTTGAAAAGCTTTAATAATGCATCTTTCTGTAATTTTTACTTTAAACACTTTGTAGCTTCCAAGAAGGACGTTCGGTTTATCAGGAGTAGTGGAGTCTTTAAAACATGTAACTTGAGCTTTCATGATTGTCTTTTATTTTGCCGGTAGGGTATGAACATGTGGCAATGAATCTTGTAAGTCAGTTGGAATTAGGTACCTCCATCACCATCTTTAGATATTCTTGAAATAGAACAGTTAGCAACAAAGCAGGGGGATGAATATGGATTTGTCATTCGCCTGTGTTTGGTTGGAGTAACCTTCGAATCTGTGAGGATCGACCTGTGATCAGATAGATTCAATTTAAGAAGAATCTTCTTGACAGGATTTCCAGCTGTAGTATTGAATCTTTCTAACACATATGTATTAGATTCATCGTACTCAGCATGTTCTCATTATCGAAACATCTCAAAGCAGACAACACGATATGAGTGAACCAGCGAGTTACTATCTCACCGATTGAAATAAAAAATTTATTTGAAAATCAATCGACGTGTCACTTGCTAAAGTGTTTTTTGTGACAACATCGAGAGTGTTACATCATTACAAAAATTCTTCAGCCAATCGTTCAATTCATAAACCAGGAGGAACAAGTTTGATTCTTATAGAATCGCCACCATCGTTTCTTTCTAGTTGTCACAAGTTTGGGTATATTAATCGCACAAGTCACCTACCATGAGTTTGTTTTGATGTTAGCTCTAAGAGGATTTCCATCTTATAGTGAATAAAATCACTCGTATGTTCTAGCAAAATCACAAGTGATGATGCGTTAGGACTCTTAATATGTTAATTGTTATTCACATTGTTAGTGACCCTAGCAAGCTTCGATTTGACAAGTGTCTAATGAGATATATGGGATGATCTCTTTTGGCTCTAATGACTCAATAGTGCACTTTGGTTTTAGCGATTTTTTTCGGAGGCTGGAGCAGACTGCCACCTTTTCAATATCAACTAACTCGGAGTGAGAAAGTAGATAGAAATGCGTGTAATCTCCGTGAGAAATGAAACAAGAGTCTTTTGAGAGACCTTGAGTGGCTAGGGAGGGTTGTGCATAGCGTCACTAGGTCCATGACTGTCTTCAATGTCAGACAACAACTTAGTGTTTCTGACAGATTATGTATTGACCCGGTTTCTGCCTAAGTGTATGGAGGCTTCCTTTCTTTTAACCCTTTATCCCTTACATTTCTTTTTCATTTCTTTAAAAACCCCTTCAATGCTTACGAGACTCATAACTAAACACTTGTTGGGTTTGTTCCAGTGTTAGCTCCATCTCAGTCAGCATTATTCCCGATTCTCACTTTTTCTCCTTTTGTATCATACCTAAGGACTTCTACACTAACTAGTGGATATCCCTGGGTAGATCCCTCCGGTTCTGGTTGGATCATGGGATTTGAATACCTATGCCTAACCACCTTATAACTCCATAAATTTAAGTACATGGTCAGTCTTTGGGGTATTCCATCACAATCAAAACCAAAATCATTGAAAAAATTCAATCAAAGTGTTTGATATAAATATCAAAAGATTTACACTTTGAGAGTTTTTCATCATCACTAAAAGGCTCCCCCTTAACATGTGCACCGTAATCGTAGTACATGCTAAGTGTTGGAGTGCATTGAGTCCATTTTATATGATCACATGACAATACAATTAATATTCAGTTTAATCACATTTTCTCCCCTTATCTAAAATGTTAATCGCTTGATATTTTGGATATCAATTGATTAAACATTCGGGGACAAAATGTTACATAATTATTATAAGGAACATTTTAATGCTCCCCCTCAAGTTTTGAGGGTATATAAGACTGTGCTGAGTATAATAATTTGAAATTTTTTGAATTTACTAAGAAATTCTTGAAAATTTTATACTCGAGCACACCTTATTATCACCATAAGTCTACACTACTTATATACAAATTCACAAGTTTATGATATACGAAATGACCTTTTAGATATGAACACAATATGATGAAGTCATATTATTCTTTGCAGCAGTCTGAGGTCAGTTCCGTAGAGTCTACCGCCAATGAATTTCTCTAAACTCCTCATCATCCTCCTTTCCTTTAGCAACTTGTTGATGTCCTTGATCATGAAATAAGCTCTTTTCTTTTCCAAATTGCTCCATTTTCTCTTCGGCAAGTACTCCATGTTGATATTCTTGGTTATATCTTCGAGCGAAGAAAGAAGCCTGGTTAACGTGCCATCACTGAACTTGTACAGTTTGTCAGAGCGCATCAACCTATTCCTCTTGTGGTCATCGACATAAATGAATCCTTGAGGGTCTCTGTATGGAGTATACGGGTGCCTTTTTTTGAGATCTGGTCTTGTAGTATCAGGCTTGGTGACATTGATCTTCTTTTGATAACTTTCAACTCCAAGTTGAAGATCCTCGACTCGCTTCTGAATAACCAGACTTACGAAGTCAGCAACATCATCCCCTGAAATATTTGTGAGCCAATTCTGAACCACAAGAATTAACATATCCTCGATATCATTGATCCGAAGTCATGGAAAGTCACCTTCCTTGAATCTGTATAATACGTTATTAGCTCTTCTTACTACAATCTCTTCCAAGTACCCGTATCCATGTTTCCTCATAACCTTGACATGAGTGACTGCCATAATACGTTTTGTAGAATATACATCTCCTCTTGATTGTATGCCTCTTGCATATGCATAGAAGGACTTACGTTGTTGTCTCCAATGTAGGATACCCCATAACGCATATCTATCATAAGCAACTTTAACAGGACTCCATATGTTTGGAACCATGTCTTCAATGCCTGGTAGATCATACTTAGCGGCCTTTGTCTTGGTAGTAGACGTCGTGTATGTCATAGTCGAAATTCCTCCTTGTAGATACTTGAGATCATTGTTGATGAAGAATTCGAATGGTACTCTTTGACGTTTTCCACGCTTGATCAAAGGAAGGGGTTTGGAAAGATCAAATGGATAGTCACCGCCTTTAGGATTTTCCCAATCAAGCTTTTCTGAAAGAGCCTTATAGCATTCTTCAAAGTCATATTCTAATTCAGCATAATTAGAGCGGGTGCCTTTGAGTAGTCTGAATGCTGGTCCTAGCAAGACTTCTTGAGTTAAATTCTCAATTTTTAGGCCATTCAAGACGTATGAAGAGAAGTCTATTAGAGTGCTCATCAATTCATCAAAGTCCTTCAACGATTTATCAGTAGAAGTGGAAGCTGCTAGAGTCATTAACCAATTTTGGGTTGGTCCTTCCTGAGTAGTCTTGCCAATATTCCAGTCAGGGTCAGTGGGTTCTTGAGGTGGTGTAGGTTTCTTGAACCAGTCACGTCTAGAGGCAGTCTCATTCCTTGGTTCATCTTCATTATCACCCAGATTCCCTTCTTGATCTTGTGGCATGTCTGAGTCTGCAACCTCGAACACTGGTTCCTCTGATTGAACAGACTTTCCAGAAGATTTCGGTTGAGACTTGGTGCCTTTGGAAGAGCCAGACGTTGAATCTTTCTTTTTTGGACCAGTGGTTGGTTCTGCATCTTTACTTAGCTTTCTTTTCTTTAACCCTCGGTCTGATCTAGCGGAAGGGTCTTCATCTTTATCCTTGTCTTTTCGACCACGCTTCAATGAATATACATCATAAGAATAGAAGAAATCTTTGTCGAGAGCATAAGATTTTTCAAACCATCATAGTAATCTCGGTGTTTGGGAGCCATCAGATATGACTCACTTTTCTCCATCTTGTCGAGAAGAAGAATTTTCTTTAACTCAAATTCAATAAGTGTAGAAGCAGCCTCATAAGTAGATTGTGGTTGAGAAGATACCTTTGCTAGAGTAACTTCATCACGTGATTCTTTAATCAACTTTTCGATCACAAGTGGAGCGAAGTTAGACACTTCCTTGGGTAGAATCTGAGGCAGCTGATTTTTTACTTGCTCTTTGATTCTTGCCATGAGAGACTCTGAAAGGAAGTTCATGAATTCTTCTCTGGTTTCTCCCAACCTTATGTCTAGATGTTCATCAACTAAAGATGTCACTTGAGTGTGTAGAGGGTCCTTTTTAATTTTAGAAACTTCTTTTTCCAATGTTGTTATTTTATCGTTGAATCGAAAGACTGATGCGAAGTCAAGAAGTGTTGATATAGGATTTGTAGTTTCAATTGTCGATAGTGGAGTGGGTGTTGTTAGTATTGGTGGAGGAGTGAAGGTTTGTGATGATTGAGGAATGTTTATGAGTACAGGTGATGATTCAGTGATAATAGAAATTGGTATTGTAAGAAGAGTGGGTGCCTGAGCTCTCGGGACTTCATGGTGGACATGAACATCTAGTGGAGAAACAATTTCTGCATCAGTATGAGGAATATCTAAAAAATTTAAGAATTTTGATGCCAAGTCGGATGAACAAGAAGAACTAGTAGTAGGAACTTCAGTCTTCTTTGTAACAGTAGAAATTGTCACATAAGCATCTTCAACAACTTGTTCTTGAGTAGTCTCCAAATTTTCATTCCCTTGTTGAGCGTCAATCATTTCAGCATCAGCACCCTCTCCTTGAACAACCTCTTTATCAGTCTGAGTGGGTTCTTTTAGTCTTGCGTCTACATCATCATCAAATTGGTAGGTAGTATCATCCATTCCCTTATCTTCATCACTTTCAATCTCATCATCTTCAGATTCATTTCCTTGATCAACTTCCTCCTCTTCTTGATTATCATCATCGGATTCTTCATCTTGCTCTTCACTTTCATTCTCCTATCCACTGCCTTCATTACTTACCTCTTGTTCATTGTTGCTGTTGTCTTTATCATTACCCTAAGACTCAAATTCACTCTTAGTAGAGTCATATTCTGTCACATCGGGAACCCCTGGTTTATCATCAGTTCCTTCACTTATGACGGTAGGAGTGATCTTTTCAAAACTTGGAAGTTTTTTGGCAACTATACCAGAACTACTAGGACGTGTCTTGTAAAAGTCCCTTAAGCTCTTTTTCCTTACTTCTTTCAACTGAGCTTTTTCAGCCAAAGCTACTTCAGATAACAGATCAATACCTTTTTCTACGTAAAACATCCACCTTTTTCTTTCCTGTAGACTTAGTCTTCACTGGAGTCTCTCTGAAGACAATACCTGCAGCTGAAGTAGTTGAAGATTTCTTGGCAGATCTCTTAACTCGTTTGCCTTTCTGGATAGGTTCTTCATCTGCTTGGACAGGAATACTATCTTTCTTAGATGGAGATGCTTTCTTAAATTTTCTAGCAATCTTAGGAGGTACAACACCTGTAGCATGGCCAAGATAAGTCTTGTAAGCCTTGGATTCCTTCACCTCTGGACTGGTCAATTATTCAGGTAGAACAGCTCCATAGATCTGAGATGATTCTTTTGTAGAGACAAATCTTAAGGAGTTAATTAAGTAGTCATCTTTGGAGGTGTGCATCCTAATTTTGTTTCTCCATAAGAGTGACTTTTCTTGAATAAGAAAGTGGTGAATGATAACTTTGGTTAAACGAGGGTAGTACATCTTTTCTTGCTTTTTGTAGACTCTGTTTTCAATCTGGTAGATGAAGTTTTAACACAATAATTCCACATAGTGTATATTTTTATGATGGAACATACCCCAAAGGATTTGAGCTCTAGAGAGACGAAGCTTGTCAAGACCACTAGTCTTTCTTGATAAACTCTGGTTGATAAGAGCAGTAAAAGTTCTCCAGGATGCATCTGATTGACAACAACATCATTGAGTGAGTTAATCTCCCTAGTATGATCGAGTTCTCTTAAGAAAGACACAGTGTCTTCTTCAGAAGGAAGGGGATCAAATTCTCTACCCTGTACTCTTGGGAAAATATGAAAGATATCTCTGAATACTTCCAAAGTAAGCTTGAATCATTTCTTCTTGTCAATCTTGAATCTGTAGAAGGTGTCATGCTTGTACACGAAATTCTAGAACTGGTGCATGTACACTTCAGGGACATCCGTAGTGATGAGAAATGCAGGATAGCATGGAGTGAGAGTGATAGCATCCAGAATGACTTGAAATGTTGGTTGTCTTGGTGTCAACCCGCGAGGGATTCTTCCAATGCATTTTCCGATATCAATTCTGTTTTCTTTGGGAACAAGCTCAAGATCAAGCTTGGTTTGTTGAGCAGTGATGGAAGACATGATTCTGCTAAGATTTATCACATACAGTTCATATACAACCAAATATATATGGAACAAATAGACAATTTAGACCAAGATGCATGATTATTAATGCAGGATAGGATTTACAACAGGGTATAGGCAAACTATTACTAGCCAAAGAGTTGATACACATACAAACAATGCAAAGAGCTAATACACATGCAAACAAGAAACACACATACTTATATACCACTTTAACTATAGGCTAACTATTGAAATCAAGGCAATCACAAAATATTTCTAAGGAAAATTAGACCTACATTAATCACTAAGTGACATGATAGGGATTAATTAAACTTAGACTAGATTATTAGATAGATTACCAAGATAACAAGATTAGATCTACAAGAAAAAAATCAAGTATAGTTCGCCTATAGGGAGTGTATAAATCGCCTGTGTAATACACCCAATTATAGTTCGCATGTTATAACTATACATGAATAGTTCGCCTGTTATACCTATGTATGTATAGTTCGCCTGTTATTATTAAGCACGTATAGTTCGCCTGTTTTAACTATGTATGTATAGTTCGCCTATTATAAATCTTGTATAGTTCGCCTGAACAATTTATTAAGTATTTTTCGCCTGAACAAAATCTAATGTATTGTTCGCCTGTTTAATGTATTGTTCGCCTGAGTAAATTTTTATGCGTATAATTCGCCTATGCAAACTTTTTCATAAACATTTTATACCCTTTAAGCTACAATAATCATTTAAACATGAACATACATCATCAATGAGTCATTCTAACATCTTTACAACATGAATTTATCAATCAATAGCATGATGGATTTGAATCAGGAACAGAAAGACTTTCAAAGCCAAAGCAAAGGCATTCATTTTGCAGGAGTTTACGCTGCAAAGATGATTCGTGCTAGCTCTTTCTCTTCTTTAACTAGTTACATGAATAGTTACAAAGCTCCAATAAGGTATCGAGAGGGCTATCACAGTCAGGTGAGAAGTAATTAGCCCTATTTGTAAAGTAGCTCTAATCCTATTTAGGGAGTGAAGGGTAAAAATGGCTTGATGAACTGTTCCGTTCGCCTACGCATCGGCCCCATTCACTTGCTTATCGTAGAGGCTGTAAGTACACAGTGCCCCCACAACTATTCATAGTATAGTGGGGTTGAAAGACAAGAGTGCCCGCCCCTTCTTTCTCAAGTAGGCGACCTTTTCCGGAACGCAGTCCGAGATAACCGTAACCGTGTATATATATATAAATATATCTTCGATGTGGTTTGTCCACTTCAAGGGGCAAAGAGAAGCGCTTTTGCTACTGAGAAAGAGAACGATCAGCGCGAAGGTTCAAGACTTACCCAAATGTTAGCGAAGCTAGATTCTCATAGCGAGGCGCTTCGAGTTAGCGAAGCACTGTAATAGGGCCGAGGCCTTATTAAGAATGGCTATAATGCTGAGCCAAGGACGCTCCGCCTTATCTATAGAAGCAGTCAACTGACTTTTGAACGAATTCGCTCTTTGGTTTGGTAATGGCTTAATCTATAAATAGAAAGCCTTATGATGGGAAACTACCATGTTAAGTTTGGAGAGAGATAGGACCGGTTATATAATAGTGGGAGCAGATGCAAGCTTTTTCTTTCAATAGCCAGCCAAATGACTACAGGATCATCAGTCTACTCTACCTCAATTCACCATTTCGAACCTTATACAGAAGGTTTTTTCATACCAGCTCCTTCTACCTATACTATAGTTAAAGCACCTAAAGGAGAATTTGGTGTCTTTTTGGTCAGTAATGGAAGCAATCGTCCCTACCATCGTAAAATAAGAGCACCTGGCTCTGCCCATTCAC
>BQNB010012536.1:0-64408 GCA_026074375.1 Tanacetum coccineum
TAGACTTGTATGTACCCAATTTGGGCAGTGATACAATGTATATGTACTCCCGTTACCAGTGTCCCCTCCAAGAACACCCGGGCAGTAATTTTGTTGTTATCAGTTCAATCAGCCTAAGCTAATCCGAAATCATTTCAAATGTAAAGTATGCATAGTCAAATAATGTATCCCATAGCGAGCTATGCAAATAAGTATGTAAACCAATTTGTAACAAATCATGTAAATGCATTTGTAAACAAGCATGTTCTCACCCCAAATATATGTAAAACGAGTAAAAACAGGGGAGCTATAAACTCACAATATCCTTTAAAAACAATCACATTGTTATAAGATAACCGAGTAAGTATAAGAATTTGTAGACAAGCATGTATCCCCCTCGCGGGTTATAAAATATTCAAAAGATTGAAAAGCGAGGCTGTGAACTCACCTTGATCAAAGTCCACGATCAAATAGTCCAAATAAATCACAACCGAATCTGCAACGATCTCGGCCACGACCCTATAATTATGTCGCTCTATTATAATACACGTATTAATATGTATCAACGAATGCGTACATCTTAACGACGAAATCATACATATTTAATATGTATGATTACTATAAATGTGTTGAAAAAAACCACTTGCGCGTTTCTTTAAACTTAACACTTAGGTATTTTATGTATATATACTATTTTTAGTTCCAAACCTAACTTATCTAAATATTTACAGAAAAAGTTACAATTTTTAGACCTTCTGTTTTTAGAAACGATAATGATCTTAAAACTATTATTGAAATTATTTTACCTGAACTTTTAGTTTTTACCCGCTATATCATAACTTTTAATGCAGACAATCCTCGCGGCAAAGTAAAACATCATTACAAATAACTTTCGTGTTTCGTCGGAAGACTGAAACGGACTCAAAAGTGCTCAAATCGTCTAATTAATAGATCTGTCAGATTTAATATATTAAAAATAACATATTTTCTATTAAAGTGTATATTCCAATTTCACTCTAGTTTCTTCGTTATTGGGAGTTACAAGTCCCGTTTTATGTCTAAACGTCCGTCAAAATATAATTTGTTATATTTTGTAAACCAAAGTCTGACTTTTCAAAGTCTCGAATCCCGAATCTCATGTTCCGTTTTCTGCTCACAATGTACCGTTACAAAAACGCGCCAAAGTCCGTTTTTAACTCAAAAACTTATCTAAAATGTGTCTCTCATGGCTTATAGCTTAATATCAATCCCGTTTTAATATTAATACATATTATATTTAGACGTCGCAAGTTTCATTAGATCTTCATCACATATAACCAATTGATAATGAATGAAACAATCAAAATAATTATGGTGCAAAACAAAACGCACCCTTTTTGTGTCTGATTATCAAACCAAACGAACCCCGGCTGTCCCGGCTGTTTGACAGCCAACACACGCACCCGACCCGGCTGATGGACAGCCAAACGCACCCTCGTGCATATTATAACCCAAAGATGCACCCTATGTGGGTGACTGACCCGAACCCATGCATCCTTGTGGTGCGAACAAAAAACCAAACGCACTCCTTGATGGTTTCACTACCAAAAAAGGTAAGGGAAATGAATGGGGATATTTAAAAAAAAAAAAAAAAAAGGTGGGTTTTTTTGGGGGGGGGGGGGGGGGGGGTTTTGGGTTTTTTTTTTTGTGTTTTTTTTTTTTTGTTTTTTTTTTTTTTTGGTTTTTTGGTTGTTTTTTTTTTTTTTTGGGGGGGGGGGGGGGGGGGGTTTGGGGGGGGGTTGTTTTTTTTTTTTTTTTTTTTTTTTTTTGTTTGTGGTTGTTTTTTTTTTTTTGGGTTTTTTTTTGGGGGGGGGGGGGGGGGGGGGGGGTTTTTTTGGTTTGGGGGGTGGGTTGGGGGGGGGGGGGGGGGGTTTTTTTTGGGGGTTTTTTTTGTTTTTTTTTTTTTTTTTTTTTGTTTTTTTTTTTTTTTTTGTTTTTTTGGGGTTTTTTTTTTGGTTTTTTTTTTTTTTGGGGGTTTTTTTGTTTTTTTGGTTGTTTTTTTTTTGGGTTTTATAAATAGATAAAGGGGAGAGTTTAATATAATAATGGGTAGGATAAAATAAAATTTATTATAAACCTACTCATTAATCAATACCAACCTCTGATGGTGACAGAAAAACAACAAACCTTAGGGTGACTGCCAAATGCACCTCGTGGTGGTGCAGTCACCGAACCACCTCGATCTGTTTTACAGCAGACCAAACGCCCCCTAGTGCATTTACACAGCCAAACGCACTCTTTGTTGTTTTATAATAAACCCAACGCATCCTACTCGTGTATAGCCAAACCCACCCTAAGCTGTTATAGAAAACTAAGTTCACCCATGGCTGAACTAATAAATCAAACGCACCATACGTGGTGATATTAACAAAACCAAACGTCCCTTGGCTGTAAACATCAACCAAACGCACCCCTTTGTGAAACAAAAACCAAACGCACCCTATCTGTGGAGAACCCATATCCAAACGCATCCTTGGTGCTTATGAATAAAACCAAACGCTACCTATGGTCGCTTACACAGCCAAACCAAAACCCCCCTTTTGCTGTTAACCCGAAACCGGACGCACCCTCTTCGGGTTGTGGCTGTCCCACAACAAACGCACCCTTTTCGGGTGGTTTTACAACCAAACGCACCCTTACCGGTGCAAAAACCAAAGTACCCTTTTTGTTGTAGAACTAAACCCGACACCCTTTTCGGGGCTGAGGACAAACCATGCGCACCCTGCTGCTAAGCCACCGAAACAACACCCTTGTGTTGTTTAACCACAAAACGGACGCACCCTTTTTGGGTTTTCTGTCAAACCGAACGCACCCTTGTGGTGTCGGCTGAGCAAGACAAACCAACGCCCCTTGTGGGTCGTGGTTGTGGTGGCGGTGATGATGGCGACGTGGTGGAGGTGGTGCATCGGTGTGGCGGCTGTGGTGGCGTCGGTGGGCGGTGGAGGCGCGTGTTATAGGGGATCGAGTAGATCCGTTGATGAGGATCACATTTGGTGTTCGCCGGAAAAAGTCGCCGGAAAAGTTTTCCGGCGGTGGTGACCGTGGCCGGCCGGTGGCTGCCGGATATAATGGGAGAGAGAGATGAGACTTGTGTGTTTATATATTTAGATGGAAATGAAATTAAAGTAAACTTTTTATATATATATATATAAAGTTATAACCAAAAGTGACAAGTCTCAATAGTTTGGGGTGCATTATGTAAATTTTTAATATACTTTCAACAACTATCGGTTCGGGACCCGTTTGAACTAGTTAACGGTTGATTCAATACACGAAACTTGCGCCATTGTTTTCTAAATCATTTTTCTGATAAAAATGAGTATTCACTCGACAAATTTTCGTAAACGTTTTAATAAAGAAGTATTTAAAACGTTTAGTAATTTATTTTGTAAATTTTCCGATAAACTGTCCATAATATGATCTTTTTACTCGAATATTTGCGTCTTCAACAAACGTCACTGAATAAAATGTTAAATAATTTATTAAATATTCTTATTTAATAAAACGTGATAATTAAATGTAATTTAATTATTTTTATGCCGGTACTCGTTCTTGATTCTAAAATCTTGCGAGGGCATTTCAGTCACCTTCTGACTGTTTTCGGGTCTCGGTCAAAACTAAAAAGTTGTCAGGAATATCATTTCACATCAATTGATTTAGAGTCAGAGTCCGTGAATACTGATTTAGATGATCGTTCTTATAATCAAGATAGACTTGAAAAGTCAAAGATTGAAATCGTCGTTCAAAATTTCAAAAATTCTCGGATGTTACAGTACCTACCCCTTAAAGAAATCTCGTCCCGAGATATATTGTGTTTCCGATTGTGTGACTAAGAGAAAGACTTAAAGGTTTAATAAACTGCGTTCTAACAAGACGCTGATACTTTATTCAACAAAATTCGTGTTCTACATTCCTCACAAACTACCAAAAATTTTTTGGCTAGGTTTGTCCAGGATATTTAATCCATCAAATGGATATCACAAAATAATATCATTACAGATCTTATGACTAATGTAACCGCGTTATAAGGAAAGTCTCATAATAGTGAAAAAACTCAAGAAGAAAGTGTATTCGCTGAGGTTAGGTTTTGTATAAGTTTCTAAATGTCCGAGGACGGAGTCTCGTTTCTACTATCTGTAATGTTCGATGATTCACATCAACGTGGCTTATAGATGTAAGTACTCAACTTACTAGGCATTACTAGGTTGTATCGCGACCTAAGTCTTCCTACTAGTGGCCCGAAATGAATAGTTCGACTATTTGTTTCGTCGGTAGGTGTTTATCTCGTTTAAGGGGAGTTGCATAACCTATTGGATAAAGTTGTATCAGTCGGGACCGCTCCAGGACCCAACAGTAGCGACCATAACGTCAATACTATAACAAATGGTGACGGGATATTGCACTCAGTCTGTTAGCTCCACAGACAGTTCGTGATTGCAAGGACTTGCAATGGCAAAAGTAATAACTTAAGAATGAGATAAGGTAGCTCCAAGTGAGGCCTTAAGATTTTGCTGAGTAGTAAGACACGATTGTGTCTCTAGACCCTTTTAACGGATTCTGATGATTATCGATTTCAGGTTCATACTCGTGTCATATCGGATACCATTAAGCCCACTCATTTATAATTTCTTATTTACATAAAGAAGCGTCCAAATTTATGTAAGTAAGAAATGATAAACTTATGGTTCGGTGATTTATAATTTATTTATTTAACTGAAGAGGCGTCCCAATCCTTTCAAATAAATAAATTATAAATCATCCTACTTAATAATTCCCGATGCAATACGCGTACTCACATAACCTTCAAGATGATGGATAACATGACGATGCATGTGCTTCTAATGAGTATCAGACGAGTGTTTAAAACTCGTCTTCGGAGGCGAAAAGTAAAACTATCAAGGGAACTACATAGAGTTCAAGATAGATAATGAGTACTCGGTTAGAGTAAACAAGGTAAAGGTCTCTATGAACGAGTCAACATAGCGATTACCATATCAATCCTCCTATTACAAGTCCCGCCTATACAAGACTTGTAACATTTAGATTCATACATAATCCCATGTAAACAGAATTATAACGGCCTTCGTGTAATACGATATTATATAAAGTTATGAAGAAAATAATATTCTTAGAGACCATTGTTTAACTTACAATGTCTGGGAACGAAATGAGACCATTGTGCAACTCACAATGTCTAACGAGTAGAATGAGACCATTGTGCAACTCACAATGTCTGAGGTATAATTGAGACCATTGTGCAACTCACAATGTCTTAAAAATATTCTGGTATTTATATAATAACTCTTATATAAATAAGCGTACGATATACGCAAAAGATGTAAGCATATATATTACATATATGTATGTCACGTAAGCACTTAATGCAACACGTAATGAAAGCACATAAGCAAGTAGCGTGTATGCACTTTGAAAATGTTTGATGTGATGCAATATTTGTGAAAACGGTTATAGTCTAGGGTAAAATATGCAACCTAGTTCTCTATAACCAGTGCTCTGATACCAATCTGTAACACCCCCAAAAATACAACAACGCAGCGGAATACCACTTTGGGGAGTTACTTCATAATACGCAACACTAGATACAAGAGAACGACCTCTAGGTGTCGTTTGAAAAATAACATTTGTTGATTTAATAAAAATCTGAATTTAATATAACATTTGTCCCATAATTGCATCACAATGAAAAGCTTGAATGTAAAGACTCCAATGCACTTCAAGAAATCCGAGCATATAATTTACCTGAGAAAAACATGCTTAAAACGGTCAACATAAAGTTGGTGAGTTCATAGGTTAGTTTAAGTATGAATGTAAGTTTCAACAAATATATTTATCCACTGTGTCATCACAGTACCATGTAAAATGTTTATAAAATATGCACGACCCATTTTATGTCACCAAAAGTACCAATATTATCCCAAAGATTTTATAAAGAATGCATGGTTAATTTAATGTCACCAAAATGTACCAATCTTATCCCAAAGATTTTTATAAATAATGCATGACAAATTTAATGTCACCAAAAATGTATCCCTGGCACCTCGTGCCTATCGATTTCCTGAAAATAATATATACAAGGTAGGACCGCAAGAATTTTCCCTGTAATACTACAACAAATGCAGACATCACAAAACCAGATTACTGTTACACTAAGCTCATGACACTGAAGCTCGACGTATATTAGCTATTTTAGCCATTATGCCCATACAGATGTTGTAACCCGCAACATCCAAAACCGACCTGTTATAATATTCGTTCCCGGTGATAGCTAGTCACCGGAACGAGGGTTGTCAAACCCGATAGATCTACCTTATAACACTCGCGCTTCCAAACCAGGAATTAACAGTTCACAATAAGTGGGCTTAAAAGGGGGTTATTATTTATACTTAGGTACACACGTAATCAATATAAACTTTCACTTGCGTCCAATTTGTAAAACAAAGTATGTAAATGAGTTTGTAACAAATCATGTAAATATGAGTTTGTAAATATTCATGTAAATATGAGCTTGTAAATATTCATGTAAACACGTATGTAATCGACCATGTAATTGAATTTGCAAACAATTTAGCAACAAGCAAGTTCTCACCCCAAAAGTTATAAAGCGTATGAAAACAAGTAAAACAGGGGGCTATAAACTCACAAAATCCCTTAAAACAATCACATTGTTATAAGATAACCGAGTAAGTATAAGAATTTGTAGACAAGCATGTATCCCCCTCGCGGGTTATAAAACATTCAAAAGATTGAAAAGCGAGGCTATGAACTCACATTGATTAAAGACCACGATCAATTAATCCAATTAAATCACAACTGAATCTGCAACGATCTCGACCACGACCTATAATTATGTCGTTCGATTATAACACGTAATAAATACGACCAACGATGCGTACATCGTTACCACGAAATCATACATATTTTTATATGTATTTATTTATGTAAACATACATATAGACATAACAATGTATACATGTGATACAATCCACTTTGCGCGCTTTAAACCTTAAACCTTAGTATATTTTATGTATAGTATACTATTTTTTTTTTTCCGTCCAATATAACTGATCTCTAATAATTAAAAGAAAGTTACTATTATTTAGATCTTCCGTTTTTAGAACCAAACAATTATCTTAAAACTATTAATTTTAAATAATAAATTAAATCGCCTTTGAATTTTTGACATAGCAAACCAAAGTACCGCTATATCTTAACTTTTTAAACACAAACAATCCTCGCTGGCAAAGTAAAAATGTCATTAACGAACAACTTTCGTGTTTCCGCCGGAAGGCTATCGGACTCGAAAGTGACAAATCATTTTAATAATAAATCGGTCAATTTTTAAATATTTTTTTTTTATTAAAAATAACCTATTTTTTCTACTAAGTGTTATATTCTGATTCCGATCACATTTCTTCGTTATAAGGTATTACAAGTCCCATTTATGACAAGAACGTCCGTCAAAATAAAATTTTTAATTTTTATAAACTAAAGTCTGACTTATCAAAGTCTCCGAATTCCCGAATCCCACGTTCTATTTTCTGTTTTTAAATTACTCGTTATATAAAGGCACTAAAGTCCATTTTTAGTCCAATTCTCGTCTAAAGCATATCTAATATCGCTTATACATCAATATAAGTCCCGTTTAATATAATTTTCATAGTTTTAACGAACCGCACAATTTATAAATATTTTTCATCACATCTTATATAAATCGATTAAATGAAACAATTTATATATTTTCGGGTTAACCAAACTCACTTTATTTCGGTGTCAACACAATCAAACGCACGCGTTTCCGTTGCAAACCCAACCAAACAACCCGATGCCCCGGCTGTCCCACAGCCTAACCTGACACCCCGGCTGTTTCGACAGCCAACACAAACAAACGCGCCCTAGTGGTTGTTAACCCTTAACCCGACCCGACAACCCTTATTGCCCCACTCTGTCCCCGAAGCCAAAAAAGAAATAAAAAATAAAATCCAAAAAGAAAGGAGAGTAGATAAGAATAAAAAGATAAATGAAAAAACCCAACATCCCCTCGGCGTTTATGATAGCCAAACGCACCCTTTGGCTGTCCCGGGAACCAAACGCACCCTTTTGTGAAATATAAACCAAACGGACCCGTTGCGTTGGTAAACCAAACGCACCCGCTGCGTTGGTAAACTAAACGCACCCTGGCTGTTTTACCAACCAAACCAAACACACCCTTCAGTGCTAAACCCTTAGCCAAACGCACCCCAACCGCTGGAAACATAACCAAACACGCCCTTATGTGTATCCCGCTAAACCAAACACACCCTACCCGGCTGAAAACACAAACCCACGCACCCTAATCTGTTGCAAACCAACCCGCGCCCTTTTTGCTTATTTAAAACAATTCCGGATGCACCCATGGTGCTTATAACAAACCAAAACAACCCTTTCCCCCGGCTGTCCCCGTAGCCAACCCGACCCAAACCAACAAACAAACACCCCTTGGTGTTTATAACAGCCAACCGCACCCTTGGCGGCTGACCACCCAACCCAACACCCCTTCGTCGGTGGTGTTTTACCACCGAAACCAAACACCCCTAAACACCCCTCGGTGGTGTTATTATAACAGAAACAAACGCACCCTTTTTATAACCACACGCACCCCACGGTGGCTGTGGTGGTGGCGTGGGTTCGGTGGTGATGATAGTGGTATTAGGATGATGATGTAGATGGTGTATGATGATGGTGGCGTCGGTGGGTGGGGGAGGGGTGAGGGGGGGGGGGGGGGAGGTGGGGGGGGAGGGGGGTGGGGGGGGGAAGGGGGGGGGGGGGGGTGGGGGGAACGCGAGTGAGGGGAGAGTGAAGTTGGGGATCGATAGATCTAGGATGGGGAGTCTTTTTGTGGTATTTCCGGTAAATATTTTCCGGCGGTGGTTGGTGGTGGTCCCGGCAGACGGAGGGTGGCCGATAATTGAGGGAGAGAGAGGAGGGAGATGAGTGTTTGTGTGTGTGTGTATAAAGATGGAATGAAATGAAAATGAAAAGAGATATTATATATATATAAGTATATAATATATCAATTTAAGAATTACAAGTTTTTAATAGTTAAGGGACCGTAAAGTGTAACATTTTTGGTATAGTTTTTATAAAAACGGTTCGGGACTCGTTTGAGCGACTTAACGAAAACGATTCATAATCTCGACACTTGCGCATATTTTTTCAAATCATTTTCTGATAAAAATGAGTATTTATTTTGATAATAATTCAGAAATATTTTATAATATTTAATACAATAACTGTATTCAATTGTGAACCGGTTACACTTTGTCAACAATAAAATGGATATCTTACATACGAATATTCGCGTTATCACAAACGCTTTTAATTAAATGATGGCTAATTTATTTAATATTTTTATTTAAATTAAATTCTGATATATTAAAAGAAACAAATTTTAATTGCATTTTATTTGTGTGTCACGCGTGTATACTTTCGAAAATATTGCGGTGCTGTTTTAGCCCTTTTTCGGCTCGTTTCCAGTCCGTCGGGCAAAACTAAAAAGTAGTCAGGAAGTGTCATTCACATCAAATTGCTTTAGAGTCCGAGACGTGAAAACGTGATCTAGATGAACGTTCTTATAAGTTCAAGCCAGACCCTTAAAAAGGAAAGATTGAAATCGTCATTCTAAATTCGAAAATTCTCGGATGTTACAGTTGACGGTGGTGATTTTATGAGATATGTGATGAATTGTGGTTTATTGTGATTAATAATCCATTTTGAAAGGTATTATTGTGTTATGTGTATTCCGGGTGGTTTGACTTGTGAATTTTGAAAAATGCCAAAAAACGAGTCCGACACGTCCGTTAATGTCCAAATGAGTTTTGAAGAGTGTAAAGTGAAAATATGTCGTGTAAGTACTATAGATTAATGGAAAAGTATTTTTAAAGTGAATAAAAATGCTAATTAACTTTGGGGTAAATTTTACGGTTGAGTTTTACGAGTATTTAAGTGATCCCGACACGAAAAGAAAAGGCCCGAGACCTATTTTAGCTAACCTTGTCCAAATTGTACATAAGATGATTTCCTTATCCTCATTTTTACACATAGTTCATTTTTAAAATCAAAAAAATATTCTCTCCCTTCTCTCTTGTGTTCGTCCGCACCTACAACACACACACTCTTATAATTTTTGAAGTTTGATCAAGAAAACATGAAGACATAAATATTTAGGGTTGATTCTAGTGTTTGGTTATTCATTTAAACAACGTTTGAGTTGTCCGATTCGTGTCGAAATCTACAAATTTGAAGATTTTCTTGTAAGTTTTCAAATTTAAATTTTGTTTGTCCTTTTGGGTTTATTTTGGATGCATAGATGTTAGTTGTACAAGTTGATCGTTGTGAAAATCAATTTTTGAAAGCGAAATGAATAAAAAAGGGTGGTGTTTGGTTCGTGAATAGTAAAAAGGAAAAAGAGGGTTTTTGTAGTTTTGATGTTGTGGTCGTGATAGTTGAATAATATATGATGCTAGAATGCTTATTTTTTATAGTAGCTTGTATGGCTTATTCGGCCTTATTTTTAAGTTTATTCGTGGCTTAATTTAGGCTTATAGGCCACGTGTAAATTCCCACAATCACTAAAAAAGTGATTTGCATGGATTATTTTGTATTTTTGTGTTTATGGCGTATTTTGTGGACTATTTTTTAGGCTAAGGAGTAAACCAAAAGCTATACGTAGCTTAATAGCTTATTTTCAAGCTTAATATACGTATTTTGAAGTTTATGGACTCACAGCCCAATAAGTCTATTTGAGTCGCGACATAATGAGAGGGCTTATTGTGGTCCAGATTATTTCTACATATAAGTATATACATAATATATATTGTAAATGGAATTTGTTTGTCCTTTTGGGTTTATTTTGATGCATAGATGTTAGTTGTACAAGTTGATCGTTGTGAAAATTGATTTTTGGAATATGTAGTAGTTATGAAAATTTTGATGGACTTTTGAAAGTGGAAATGTATTTACGAAGTGATATTGAATGATATTTTGGAGAAAAAATGTTGGTAAGTGTTAAAGATTGAGATTTTAGAATTTTGTCGAAAAGTGTCAAATTTGTGAAAATTGATGAAAATAAGGTTTGAAACCTTGGAAAACGTTGTATAAACGTACGGGTCATGTCGAAATTTCATAAAAAGTTTATACTTAAAATTTTTCTTAAAAACATGATTTTTGATTTTTAAATAATAAAATATTATTTAATTATTTTATTTAGTTAATAAATTCACTAAAAGACAAAAAATATAATTTTTCCCGAAACTTCTCTAATGAGTTTATTATGAGTAAACGTTTTATTTTTAACCGTATAATGATTATTTTGAAGTGACTAAGGTTTACCGAATGGACTTGCCCAGATATATTTATAATTATTAATTATAAATATTTATCTATATTACTTATCTATTTTCTATAAATAGTATAAGTATATATTATCGAGGAATGAGATTGATATGATTGTGGAGTTAAGTTGTCAACCATCACACCACTAAATTGTTTTGGGTAATTGTACAACGCGCCTAAACTCTATGCATCAAACGTGAAGATTGTTTTGCGAACAAGAAGTCCGTTCATTAGGAATATTAGGTCTCGGTCATTTATTATTTATATGTTGTAATAGGCTAAGTTACGGGTATTGGGCTCGTTAGTTAATCTAATATTATATGTGTATCGGGCCTAAGCCCTAAGTAATCCTGAGCCCGACCCAATAGACAAAACCTACGGCCCAACAAAGCCTTAAGAGGCCGGCCTAGGTAGAAGTATAAATACCCCTCTCCTAGTATAGAGAGTGTGTTGGTTCATTTGTATTTTCTCTTATTTTACAATAAATCAACCATTCTCTTTTTCTTCTCTCTACTTTCTCTCTCTAACCTCTCTATACTTTTCTTTATTTTTATCTCATCTTATTTTCTTGATAATACCATGGAAGTGAAGTGATTCTTGGGTTATAACAATTGGTATCAAAGCCTCGGGTGGGTTTAGTGGTTTTTGCTGTTGTGAGCTTATTTGAGCTTATTGTTGGTTTTGGCTTATTTTTTTAAGCTTACTTTTTCTTATTTTTCTTATTTTAATTTGGGCTTCAAAACAATATTACTTTCATTCTGGGCTTACGTTGATGTCAGCTCATCTATATGGGTTTTTGTTTTGGTAACATGTTATTATAGTTGTTTAAAATCAATACCTGGCTTTCGTTGGTCTCTCATTCAAAGACACGGTTTATTTTTGTTTCATTTCTTAAAACAGCATATGACAACTTATATTTCATTGCTTTTAAGTTTTTCTTTCTTTCTTTAAACCAAAAAGCTTTTAAGTTTTTTTTACAAAACCAATCATAGCTTCTTATAGTTGCGTTTGCGTGGCTCTTGATGTTTCATTTCAAGCTTTTCGTTGTAAAAATCTTAAAGCAGCTTATTTGTTGTTCTTCACGTGGCTTATCTAAGTTTCAAAATTTTTGGGTAGTTATTAAAACACTGCTTACTGTAAGCTTATTTGTGTCAAAAGAACTTCTTTCAAGCTTATTGAAAGATTTTTTCTGGGCTTCTTTGGTTGCGGTACAAGGTTTGAAGACGAAAAGGACGGTTTGTGCTCAAGACAAAAGCAAGGACGATTGTATGATTTGGAACTCAGTGCGAACCGATCTATTGTATAAGTCTTTGAGAACCGATCTATCAAAAACTTCAGTTGGAACTAATCTATCACAAACCTTTGAGAACCGATCTACTAAACCAATCTATCAACAACTTCAGTAGGAACCGATCTATCATCTTTTGTGTGGAAACCGATTTAGCAATTCAACAGGAACAAAACATACACGTTTTAAGTCATTTTCGGTTTTTCGGTTTTGTGTGACGATCAATTACGGAACTTATAACCTATACCATTGTGATCGTGATCCTTTTTCGATCAACGTGGTATAGTTACATTTCACCGACGATAACTGCTCCACTCCGCGAGATCAAATTTACATACATTGCATTTTTATAAGTTTAAAACGAAAAAGATGATAAAATTGGAGGGAATTTGTCTTATTTATTAAACAGAAATGGAAATGTACACATGTAACTCAATATGGATTTCAAAGTTAGTCCTTGGATTGTTTAATAACCCTCCTTGTTAAAATAATGTTACACCGTTAGTCCTTAATTGCTAAAATTCAGCCCATTTGTCCTCCAAATTGAATTGTGGTTGCACCGTTAATCCTTATTTGAGTTTTAATGAACCGTTACTCATTTTAAGTTGAAAGTTTGTGCACCGTTCGTCGTTTTAAGCTTATCAATCGTTAACAAAAGCTCAAATTCTTCTACAACACCAACGATTTCAACAACAATTCATCATTGTTTCACGTGTTTTTTCTGATTTTGTAAAATCCGCAAAAGATTCCATTACTTTCTTGGGTTTTAAATCATAGATTTAAAATCCCGTGAACGTGTAATTGATTTCAATCACAACAGCACCACTTTACCTACTATACGATCATACAAATATTTTCACTTCACACACGGTAAATAAATGAAACGAAGATACTTTATCGTCGTGTTCGGATTCGGAAGAACAACAAATGCAACTAATGCAATACAAAGCAAAAGAAAGTTGCATGGTATCTTTTCGACAACTTCATTCACACCTCAAGCTTCTTTCAAACAACGACTTAAAAGGAACTCGAACCGAGTCTTGATTCAAACGCGCATTTGCGACAATCTTTGGTCAAGATGTAGAGACTTTCACAGGCACAATGTTCCTAAACATGGATCAACTAGAAAAGCAACTTGACAAAAAAGAATTTCAAGAGATTTGATCCATAGCTGCTATTAAAGTACTCGAGACACAGTTTCAGATGTTCATTAAGTCACGGATTTATTTGCATGATGAATATGTTGTAATGACACGCAACTACTTTCTACAATACACTCAACTCGAGATTCTAGAATTCCGTGATACACTGATCCAACACATGGAATCTGTTAAGAAGTCGATTGATAAAAGAGCACTACATAAAAGAGAGTATGACAGCTGGGTGAATGAAAGACAGATGCAGACAATAGAAGGAAAAAGGTTGATACGAGTAAAGCATTGGATGCTAGTTTGGTTGACACAGAAAGCATTGAGACATAATCAAAAGAGCATAATACAAGAAGCAGATCAGGGAATGATGCACATGTTGATGATGCAGATATCAGGCCCATATATGATGAAGAGCCAATGATTGAGGTACAAACGACTGCTGAAATCAATGTCTTTGCTATAAGACAACATCATACTGAGCAATATGAATTCAATAATGAATGAGAGGTTGACCAGAATGCTGAACAATGTCATGACACATGTCATTTACCTGCTAAATTAACTGATAACCAGACAACTAAACTCTCAAATCAATCCCTCGAATCTGAAAATATTTGTCTCAAAAAGACCGTTGCCCAATTTCAAAAATATTTTTTAAGAATGGAAGCACATTGTGTTAATCTTGAACTTAAATATCAAAATCAAGATTTAAAAGAAGGGCAACATGGTCAATTTTCGAAAATAAAAAGTAATGAAGCCAAGATTAAACATGACATAGATGTAATTGAAACAATAAACATCGAATTAGAACATAAAGTGGCTAAATTACTTAAGGAAAGTGATACTTTGAAAAGGCACTACAAAGAACTGTCTGATTCTATCAAGACAACGAGAGCTAAGACTAGAGAACACACATCTTCTTTGAGTGCTCAAAAATGCTAGTTCAAAGCTCAACCTTTAGGAAAAAGGATTTTGCAATATACAGACATAAAATGAGTTAAGAAAATTAACAGAAAATAGTGTGAATACTAATTTTGTAAAATCATCAATCTTAAGGAAACCGGTTTTACAACCACATAGAAACCAATCAGTTGTTAGACAACCGACTGCGTTTAAGTCTGAACGACTTAGAATTTCAAAGCCACGGTTTGCCTCCCAAGTTGATGTCAATAACGATTTGTCAAAACCAATCACTACACATTATTTGCCTAAGGAAAGAGAACATGTTGTTGTAAAACCTCATCACGTGATTACATCTAGCGAATCTAGGAATAGTTCAAAAAACATGCCAAGATTTAGTTCAAATGACATGGTTCATAATCATTATCTAGAGGATGCTAACAAAAAGACACAAGAACGCGAGTAGGTAATTCAAGCCTAGGAGATGCCTTCTGCTAGATCACAAAGCACAGCTAATGGTAGCAAACCCAAAACCTAGGATCAATAACCAAAAGTCTAGGAATTTGCCTGCATCTAAGAGTAGTTACGTCACGACAAAGATTGTGCCCATAGCAGAACACTCTAGGAATTCTAGAAATTTTCTGACTCCAAACATTTTGTTTGATCCGACATTCATAAAGTGTCTTTAATGCAAATCATTGAAACATGTGTACGGAAATTCCAGACATGAGTCAACTCCGCGTGCTAAGTCCATCCAATAAGACTACTAACAGAAACAAACCAAACACAACAGTTTTGCAAAGAAACCAAAAGACAGATACCCAAAAGGACACGAGTTTTCCAAACCAAAAGCCTTCCGTTGTGCATGAGAAAACAATGACTCCTAGATCTTGTCTTAGGTGGAAACCGACGGGTAAAATTTTTAACATAGTTGGTCTTAGGTGGATTCCTACTAGAAAGATATTCAAATCTAGCACAACCAAGGTTGACAGTGAACCCACAAATGGTTCAAATGAAGATATCACTAACCAATATGAATGCGAACAAACTCTTGATGTTAGTGCAGGTACTCTTAACTTAAGTGCAGGTACATCTTTCAATCCTAAAAAGGAAGGACTCAGAGTTTGGTTGCTGAAAAGACTGATATCTCAGAAACCAGGGCTTCAAGGAATTTTGATATGATGAACAAGTAATGACTTCTGATCATAACAGTTCAGAACTCGGAATTCACGACCACAGCAATGAACCGTCTAGTTCAAAGCTGGTTCCAAAAGTTGTTCCTCCAGCAGACAAGACAGCTACATCACGACAAGAGTTGGAATTACTATTTAGTCCTATGTACGAAGAATACTTCAATGCAGGAAATCCAAGTGTGTCAAAGTCTTCCGTTCTCTCTCTTTGATAATCTTCAACAACACGACACACAACCTACATCGAATATTCACCCTACATTAGAACCGATTCTTCCACCATCAAATAACAATGCTGAGGACAACATGTAAATATTTTTATAAAAAAATACAAAAATATAAAATTTCAAAAGGAAAATAAAATCAGAAAAATGAAAAAAATTCCAAAAAGAATCGCCTTGACATGTCTCTTGAAATCGATAACATTTACGTGCCTAGAAATGTTGATTTACATCGACACGGGCGTGTAAATGAAGTTCGAGCAGGAGTTTCAAATGCTTTCAAAACATGTCATTTCTAATTTTTCTTTATGACTTGTAATTGCTCTCAGATTGCAACTCGGACCCGAACGACAAACAAGGAGAGTGTACGCTTCATGAGCATATCCTTAGTTGTTAGAATAGAAGTCTTCTAACGTGATGTTTTTCAATGTTGAACATAATTTTTCAAGAATTTACTCATGAAAAAATCAAAATCTTTCAAAATTATGTGTTCAAGACTCCTTCCCTCATAAAGTTTTACAAGACAATTCTTCTACATTTGGTGTCATTTTCAAAATGGGTCAATAGTTTTTAGGGGCGTTTTTGAAAACAAGGTTTTAATAATTTTGATACATCATAACATGACAATTTTATGTATTCAAAACATTATCAAAAATCTCTTCATAACAAATCTGTAATAATAATGACTACTTAATAAATTGAATGTTATAAGATGATTTAGTGGTTGAGCACAATTTTTCAAGAATTCTTCAATGACAATTTATAATCTTTCAAAATTGTGTGCTCAACAATACTAATACTTAATTTGTTATCCATTTTACAACTTTGTTTTTTTTGTTTGGTGTCGAACATATGTAAAATTGAGGGGGAGCAAGTTAATGTTCTATATAATTCATGCTTATATGTTTTCTCCACAGAATATTCATGACAAATTTTAATCACAAGGTATTTTAAAAACTAAATGAATTAGTATTTAAAATAAGGGGAGAAATGTAATTAAAATGTGATCTTGAAAATAATAAGTGATCTAATCGACTCAAAGTGCTTGATACTCTTCGGAAAAGGTTTTATGGTTACGATCTCATACCCAACAACATCTTAATTCACGACGATTCTGAAGTCATAAGGTGGTTAGGTTAGGTATTAGTCATATGATCCAACCAGAACCAAAGGGATCTACCCAAGGACACTCCATAGTTAGAAATAGCAGTCCTTAGGTATGATTGGAGATGAATGAGTATAAGGGAATAATGCCGACTAAGATTGAGCTAACACTGGAACAATCACAACAAGGTGGTAGTTAATGACGCTTGTAATCCCCCCCCCGCCCCCCCCCCACCCCCCCCCCACCCCCCCCCCCCTCCCCCCCCCCCACCATTGAAGGGGTTGAAGAATGAAAAAGAAATGTATGGATAAAGGGTGAAAATAAAGAAGCCCTCCCTACACCTTAGGCAGAAACCGGGTCAATACATAATCTATCGGTTTTCACAAAGATGAATTCTGATATTAAAGAATGACATCATGGACCCAGTGATGCAATGCACAACCCTTCCTAGCCATTCGAGTTTCTCTCAACAGAAACTTATCTCATTTGTCACGGAGATACACACGACTTCTATTGACTTTCTCACTCCGAGTTAGTTGATATTGAATAGGTGGCAGTCTGCTCCAGCCTCCGAGTACTAAAACCAAAACGCACTAATCGAGTCTAGAGCCAAGAGATCAATAAAATAAATCTCATTAGGACACATTCCATTACAAACACTTGTTGAACATCATTAAGTTCACAAGCTGTTAACAAGAGTCCTACGCATTATCCTTGTGATTTTGCCAGAACATCCGAGTGATACTTAAGTATTCACTATGAAGATGGAAATCCTGCTTGAGGCCAACGCAAACAGCTCTTAGTAGAGTGACTGCGCGATTCTATATGAATCAAAATTTTTTTTTTTTTTTTTTTGTGTCAACTGGAAGGAAACGATGTGACGATCTTGTAATAAACTTGTTCCAGAAAATGAATTACCCAGGTTAATCAGAAAGATAGTAACTATCTCTTACCGTGTTTTCTGCTTTGAGACGCTCCGGTAACGAGAACGGCTAGTGCAGCTGCGAAACACTGTCAAGAAGATTCATATTTGATACAGGAACCGGAGCCTAACAGATCCGTATTACACCTAATTCGGACCTAATTAAGGATCGCCCAACTTTTGTATCAACAGATACTCTCGTCTATATCTATTGATTATCACTAACGTAAACTTGCAGGTTATACGGTGGTGGCGGTATCCCATTCCAGCTGAAGTCGGATTCGCTACCACATGCTCATGCTTAAACTACAAAGACATACTATAAGCATCAAGATTCAAGTATCAAGAAAGCTCAAGTATTAAAGACAAAGACTTCAGCATACTCTGATATTAAAGATAACTCCTTAGAAATCAAGCTTCGGGGGAGATTATTAGCAAGATTTCAATAAGATGCAAAGTATGAGCATGTTGGTCAAGACACAAGATCGCAAGGTGGCAAAGATAATCAAGACATACAAGGAAAAGATTTAAAGATCTCGAAATCAAAGACGAAGTCGAAAGACAATGACAAAGGCTCAAGATCAAAGATCACACAACATGAAGGAACAAGCCTACAACATAATAAAGACCAAAGACTCAATAACTCAACGACAAAGCAATATCAACAAGTCCAAGAAAGCAAGATTCAAGATCTCACCTCAGGAATTCAAAGACCACACATTAAGGGAGATTGTTAGCCTCAAATATGTCTGTGAACATGGAAGCTCGGAATCTGCAGGAAAGCTTGGAATCTCTCAGAAACCAAGCTTAGGGGGAGATTGTTAGCCTTAAATTATATTATTAATTTCGGTCTTTATCTCATGTATGTTGTAATAGGCTAGAAGGGTAAACGGGCTCGTGAATGTAATATAATCTTGTACTAGTTCCGAACTAAGGTCCATTGTAATCCCGAGCCCAGCCCAAGACATTAAACCACGGCCCAACAAGCCTTACAAGGTCGGCCTATTAAGTGGTATAAATACCCCTCTCCAAGTGTGGAGAGGGTGTTGGTCTCATTTATAACACACACATTTCATGTGAAATCAACCTCTCCTTTTTATTCTCTTTAGTTTCTCTCTCTAACCTCTCTTTACTTTTCTTCTTTTCATCTTATCTTATTTTTCTTGATAATACCATGATGAAGTGAAAGTGATCTTGTGTTCTACAGATATTCTTCTTGGTTGGGATGAGGCTATAATGTCGACACAAGAATATATGAAGAAATTTGTTGAGGATGTGGGTGAAGATGAGGATTTTAAGAGTGGGTCGTGGGTTAGCGCCACTGACTATGTGAATGCTAATGGTGGCATTGTGAGTGGGTGTTTAGGAGACATCAAGAACTTTCTCAACAATGGGAAACTTGACCAAGTTGTTGCAATAGTCAAGTCTTGTTCTCCGAGTGTGATTGGCGATCTCACAGTGACTATGAAAGATATCTCAGGTACAATACCTAGAACAATACATCATAAAGTTATTGGTGAGGGTGGTTATGGAAAGGATATTACTGTAGGAGTTGCTTTGATACTTGCTAATGTATTAGTTTTTTCTCATAAACCATCAATGCATTATCTTAACATTACAATGAGAAACGTGGTTAAGGTTTTCCGTAAGGATACGGTTCCTGGAAGTGGAAGTGGCAACGTAATGTTTTTATTATTATGTAATATTTTTAATCTATGAATATTTTTTTTAATTTAGTTTGTGTTTTTATTAATTTTTACGTTTCCATTTACGTTTTTAATTTATGAATGAAAGTAATTAAATAAAAAAATAATGTGTAAGGTGTGTTTGGTATGTAAGGTGAGTGTCATTACGGTTGAAAGGTGAGTGGTAAAATTGGAGAGAGAAAACTGATGTGGCGCTGACGTGTAAGCTGAGTGGGAGTCGACCACTCCATCCAGCCTAAGGTTTGTGATTGTTATTAATTATTTGGTTTGTGAGTCTTAAGTAAGTTTTATAAAGGTGGATATTGTAATAAAATATGAGTTAGTGTAATCATTGTGGGTGAAAAGTGAGAGAGAGGGGAAGTAAATGGTAAGGTGACACTGAGGTCAAAGGTGAGCGGGTGTGACCATTTAGTCTAAGCCTACGCAATATCCAACGTCATCGATACATTATTTAAAAGGAGATGATTTGCACACTCAAATTTTTATTTGAACACTCTAATGTACAAAGAGTTATAGCAAGATGTTAGTATTGTACATATATCTAATACATGAATTGAAGTGTCTCAATCAATAGTAAATATGTGAGTTTTTGACTCTCCTAGTTTGGTGAAGAGTGAGTTTTTATCTCAATTTACTAACCGATTCGCTCAAGTTCGTCTTTAACTAAATATCGACTTTCCTAATAAGCTGAACATAGATCAACAGATTGACTTGGAATGTGAGGTATCTCATGATGAAATTAAGAGGGTAGTGTGGGATTGTGGACTGATAAGTCTCCTGGTCTAGACGGATTCACATTCGGTTTTTATCGTGGGTATTGGAGTTTTCTGGAGAAAGATGTGGAGCAGGCTGTTCGATATTTCTTCCATCATGGGACGTTCTCAAAAGCTGGAAATTCTTATTTTATCGCGTTAATTTTGAAAATTCATAATGCTAATAAGGTAAAAGATTTTTGACTTATTACCTTCATAGGAAGCTTGTACAAGATCATAGCTAAGATTTTGGCTAACTGTCTTGTGGGTGTGTTAGGGGATATTGTAAATGAAGTTCAATCGGCTTTCATTGCTAACAGGAAAATCTTAGATGGCCCTTTCATTTTAAATGAATTATATCATTCGTGTAAAAAGAAGAAGACACAAACGATGATTTTTAAGATTGACTTCGAGAAGGCGTATGATTCGGTCCGATGAGATTACTTAGATGACGTTTTAAAGAATTTCAGTTTTGGGGATAAATGGCGTAGATGGATTCAGAGTTCCTTAATTTCATCAAAAGGACCGGTTATTGTGAATGGAAGTCTAACTAGCGAGTTTCAGTTTCATAGAGGCCTTAAGCAGGGAGATTCGCTCTCTCCGTTCTTGTTCATATTAATTATGGAAAGTCACCATATTTTGTTTCAAAGAGTGGTGGATGCTGGTATGTTCAGAGGTATCTTCATGGGCACGTCTTTTCAACTTTTACACCTTTTTTACGCGGATGACGCGATTTTCATAGGACAATGGAGCGACTCGAACATCAGTGTTATTGTTAAGGTGTTGGAGTGTTTTTATCGAGCTTTGGGGTTAAGAATTAACATGAATAAAAGTAAGCTAATGGGGATTTTTGTAGCTAATGATATTGTGGATCAAGCTGATAATAACATTGGTTGTACAACGCTTAAAGATCCATTCTCTTATTTAGGATCAAAGGTTGACAACCTTATGTCTCGCACTCGGGCTTGGAACGACATTTTAAATAATCGAGCTAACCGTCTATCTAAGTGGAAGATGAAGACTTTATCAATAGGGGGACGGTTATCGCTTTTAAAGTCGGTTTTAGGTTCTACGCCCATCTATCACATGTCATTGTTCAAAGTTCCCATTAAGGTTCTTCAAAAAATGGAATCTATCCGCTGCCATTTCTTCATTGGTGTTGATCAAAATGGCAAGAAACTGATTTGGGTAAAATGGAATAAAGTTTTGGCTTCTAAGGAGAAAGGAGGTCTAGGTATGTCGAGCTTATATGCGTTGAATAGAGCCCTCTTATTCAAGTGGGTGTGGCGTTTTCATACTCATAAAGGGTCTCTATAGGCAAAGGTGATTAAAGGTATACATGGCGAAGATGGCAAACTAAATAAGAATGCTAGTCATAATCATTCGTCCATCTGGTTGGATATCGTTCGAGAGATGATGCATCTAAAAAATAATGGAATGGACCTGTGTGGTTATATCCATAAAAAGATGGGAAATGGGTTCATTACATCCTTTTGGCAAGAGGTGTGGAGAGGAGAGGATGATTTTAAATCCGCATATCCGAGGGTCTTTGCCTTGGAAACTCGCAAATGTATTAGTGTAGCTGAGAAGTTGTCTCAAGAGAGTTTTGGATACTCTTTTCGTCGTAATCCCCGGAGTGGTATTGAGCAGGCCTAATTTCTTCATCTTTTGGCTCGTTTGGAGGGTTTTACTCTAGTTGATATGCAGGACAGGTGGATTTGGTCGTTAGGGATCGGGAGAGTTCTCCGTTGCTTCTGTTCGAAAGATGTTTGATGATCATTGGTTGCAGAATGTGTCGATCAAGACTCGATGGACTCACGTTGTTCCCATAAAAATTAACGTTCACGCTTAGAAAGTAAAGTTGGATTGCTTGCCTACAAGGTTCAATATTTCTAGACGAGGTATGGAGATTGATTCTATTTTATGTCCTTCTTGCGGTATGGTGGTGGAGTCGACTAGCCACATTTTCTTCACTTGTCACTTAGCCAAATAGGTCTTTCACAAGATTGCCAAATGGTGGGATGTTGATTTTATGGAGCTCTCTTCGTATGAGGATTGGCTAGATTGGCTCTTGAACCTTCGTCTTCCCTCTAAACACAAATCATTGATCGAAGGAGTTTCCTACGCTATGTGGTGGACTATTTGGAACTTTCGTAATAAGAGTATTTTCGGTTCAAATATACAACCCAAGCCGTCTCTCTTTGAGGATATCGTGTCCCACTCTTTTTATTGGCGTAAATATAGATGCAAGGCTTTTTTTAATTGGTTAGATTGTCTTAAAAATCCTTACCTTGTAACGTTGTAAGCTTCTTGCTTCTTTGCTAAGTTTCTGATATAAATGCCGTTAAAAAAATAGTAAATATGTACAAATCAATTTCGGTATGTGTATGTAATGTTTGCCATTTTATTTCTTTTAACTTTATGCTTCTAAATCTATTTGTCCATCTTTGCGTTTGAATGGAGTTGTGATCTTATATTTTTTGTTGTATAACTAGACGAGTACCCGTGTATAGCATCGGTAATTTTTAGCTGCAGATAATTAATGATATGCGATATTATGGTAAATATTTCTTATAACGGTTAAAATAAACGTTTTTTTAACAAAAATATAAAGAATATCTGCAGAAAGTACCCGTAAGAGTTGAGAAGTGAAAGTGAGGGTACATTGAAAGATTATTTTTTTGTTGTAAAATAACATTTGTGTGGGAAGATATGAAATGGTTTGTGTGGATTTATATGGTGGATGCAGTTACACATTTTTAATAATCATTATCGATAGTAATGATTTTTAACAATTACACTTTTTAATAATTATTGAAGGCCGTTACAATGATAAATTAAATGAGCTATTATAATGTTATAATGGTATTGATGATTGAAATTATTATTCAAATGTTGTTACAATTTATTGTGTTACATATAATAAAATTCAATTTTCATTAATTCCTAAAATACATGCAGTTTTCACTTTTCACATTCACATTCAAGAATTATAGCAATATACTTAGTATAGAAGTATAGATAGATAAAATCACAATATTTATTTCCTCTTTTTGCTTTCTTTATTTAAACCCGAGTCACAAATAATAACAAAAAATAAAATAAAATTACATATGAATATATGAATCTTTGATAAAATCAATATCATGAAAACTCTAATAGCACAACATATAATTTCGCTGGCTTTCTTCTTTTCATTTTGCTTTTTCACTCGTGGACCAGCTAGACCTTTTACTTTATGGCTTACAATAGTGACGACATTCGGTGGTAGAGGGTTTGTTGGTGGTGGGTTTCGGTGTTGATGGGGTTACAATTATGGATGAGCTCGTTGGTGGAAGTGAATGGTGGTGTAGTGGTGGAGTTGCTGGGGGAGTGGAGTTTATAGGCTTCATGAAACCCGTTATGCAAGGCTGCAAAGAAACCAACATATATATATACACAGTCTAAAAAATATAACATACTTTCATCATTAGGGTTTTGAGAAAAGGAGGCATACCTTTTTTAAGGATTTAATCGTAACCAATGTACCAACTTACAGAAACATGAATAAATTAGTATGAAAACATGATAGAAGTGGTTTATACTCATAACATGATATCTAAAACTGATAATCAAAACGAAAGCAAAAAAGTGTGAATGTGATAAAGCTGGATATTGAGAAGAATAAATGTTTATGTTTTTACGTGTTTTTAATGCAATTGTGGTCCCTTATATAGGGGATTAACCCAAACTATAGTCAATAGAAATTAATGAGCCTATTAATTTCTTCCATAATTATAGAAATTAGTGGTTACATGAATACATCAAATGCAATCATTTAATGAGCAATTATATTACTTAAATGTTATTTACGTTTTTAATGTATGATGAATGTTATTTACGTTTTTAAAACATTAGCTTTAAATGAACAATTATATTACGTAAATGTTACGTTTTTAAAACATTAGCATTACATGTTTATAAACTTTAAACCCTAAAATAGCAAGATTCCATGCATTAAATTTTCAACATTTTCTATTTTAGCAGTTTTTCAACTTTCAAGAGAATCTTAAATTCTCTTTATAAATAGTATAGATATGGTTTCACAATCTAATTTTAATATTTTTTCCCACATAGGTAGAAAGTAACAATAATGAGATGTTTATAAGTTCAAGAGTGGCTATCAGGTTTACCTTAATGGGGGCGGTTGCTACAAAAGTTTGTTTGTACTGTTTGCCATCATTTAATATTTTTTTTATATTTCTTTTAGGTGCTATTATTGGTACCTTTTGGTCTGTTAAATAGTAAAAAAAGGTAAAAAAGTATAAAATATGTTTTCCCTAGTTTATAGTGCAACGCAGTTTTTTATCAGTTTTTTTCGTAATTTTTGACAGTTTAATACTTTTGACTTGTAAAACTATATATTTTTCATTCCGTATTTTCCGTGTCACAGTTTTATAACATATACAAAATTATAAAAATAAAAAAAATAAAAAAATTCAAAAAACATGAAAGGTACAAATGGCTTTCTTTAGGGGTATTAATAACTTACCCCATTTCTTTTAACTTTATCTAAGTGACATTATTTAATATTTAACCGAAAAACTTTATCCAAGTGACTTTATTTAACTAGTAGGGTATTTGTGCGTTGCGGGGCGGGTACATTATGACGATTAACCGGAGAAATAAAAAGATTTTGATCTCGGTGAGGTCCGGTTCACCCGTTTTTATTAGTTCTGACGGGTTCTCTCTGGTTCGTCTTCGGACGGCTTTTATTGGCTAGCCGAACCGATGGTGACTTCGGTTCTGGTTGAACCCGTTGGTCCGGTCCGGTCCGGTTTCCAAAACTATATGCATCATCATTTTAATTTGTATAATGTATATAATAACATGTACTTTTCATTTGAGATAATTTTATAAAAATAAAATTAATTAGTGTGTTTATCTAGTTTATATTTTGGATTATGTTTTAGCTTGTTTAAATTGTAAATTATGATAATATTATTGTACTTTTGAGTAAGTGGATGTTTTAACTGGTTTTATTTAATTTGGTTGTATGTTATGTTTATTTAGTTGTATGTGTTTAATTGATTGTATCATATAATTTTAATTTTGTATGTTGAAAATTGTAACATTTAACAAGTTTGTTTGCCCACGCTACGCTGCGGGGAGTTTGGCGGGCAGTGGTCGGGGTTGATAAGCATGAAGGAAAAGTTAATACTGGTAATTATAGCTGCATTTGTAATCATTTTGAGACAAAAGTTGTACCCAAAAGCTTAGGAGAGGTTACTATTGTTAAAGTTACATATATACTACATATGAAAGAAACATCAAAAGCAGGTGGTTTCTTTTTTTCTCTAGAAGTCTTCACCTGCAGCTGCTTCCATTCACTTTTTTCCTCCTGGAAGTCTTCACCTGCAGCTGCTTCCATTTGGTACAAAAGGTGTCTTCACCTGCAGCTGCTTTCATTTGGTACAAAAGGTGGTTTTGCTAGGAATCTACATCTACGGCTAGTACAAAAGGTGGTTGTGCTGGGAATTCTAAAATGCGGCTGTCATGAAAGATATCAAAAAAATGTATGTTAGATTGTTTTTATCAATGAACTTGTCTAAATTGTGTATAAAAGCTGTATGCCTGGACAGTGGTGTAACAAAGATATAAAAAATATGTGTTACATTGTTTTTATGAATCAACTATTAAAGCAGGTTAGTATTTTTCTTGGCTAAGTGTTTAAAATTGTTTATAAAAGTTGCTTGGCAAGACTTTTAGCTATTGAAAACAAAGTGTAGTGATGCTGGTGGGTTTTGTTTGATATTCGATTTTGTATGTTTTTTTGCTATAAGTGGTGTTAAGAAGTGTGCCAGGCATGTGATTTTTTTTGGTTGCTTTTGCTTTTGGTATGGGTGGATTTGGTAGTGGCATATGGATTCTATGTGCATATGTCAAGATAAGCTAGTGTATGGGTGAAAACATAATGTAGTGGAGTCTGCTGTAACATAAGCAATGGCAGCTCGTGATCTTTTTTTGGGTGCTTTTGCTTTTGGTATCGGTGTGTTTCTAGTGGAGTCCACTGTGATTTGATCACACTTGCTGCGGTTCTTTGTATTTGGGTTGGTTAACTGTTATTGTTTGTCTGTTTTGACATTTGGCATTTAATAATATAAGCAGTGGCATTATTATTTTGTTTCTATCTACTGTTATGCTGTTTAACAACATAAGTAGTGGCGTTTAATAGAATAATTATGTTGACATGTGGTAGCATCTTAGCGATACGTGTCCTTGTTTTGTTTTTATGGACCATTATGATTTTGAGTTTTGCTTCTGGTTTTGTTTATTCAAGGGATGCATATTGCATAAGCAGTGTATTAGTGGTTAAAATAACAAGGAGAGAATGGCATGGTTACCAAAGTGCGATGAGTTAGAGAGGGCTGTTGGTGGGCGTAATTAGTTGGACATGATGATTTTCTATTTTGACGAGTATGCGTATGAACAGCGGAAGTTTACTCGTCGACTGAATGGGTTGATTGGTGAGATGAATGAAGCGTGTGCAGATAGGATTGCTTTCGTTCGGGAGCTTTGTAGTGTGGCGGGTGAGTCTGTGCCTACGAAGACTGCTGTGTTTTTGGAAGAGATGATGAACAAAGAGAGTAGTAGAGAGTGGCAATTAGCTAATTTAGTAAGGGAAGGTAGAGAAAGGGTTCGTGAAATTGAGTTCTTTATGGGGAAGTTGATGCGTGATGCCAGGGGTTGAGACGTGAGCCGTGATGCATGTTCTTAGAAGTGTTCATGCCGTTTGTTGTGTGCAACTTTATTCTCATGTGTGCATTGTGTAGTTTGTGTATTGTTTGTGGAATAAGTGCAATGCCGTTTGTGTGTATGTTTGTTTGCAGTTTGGTTTATGCATGTTATGTTGTTCTTAAAAAAATAGTTTGTAATCCGTGTGTGTATTATGCTAAGTTGAATAATAAAAGGTGAAGAATATGTTTCTGTTTGATGATGCACCCTCTTTTTTTATTTGTTTGTTGGTTTTATATGCTGCATACATGATAACATCAAATATTTAATACTTTTTAGTGTCAAATTACCCCCTATATTACCTGCAAATGTTTCACTAATACTCGAAAACGAGATATTTTCTATCATTTTGTAGTTTTCAGGTGAAATGCAGGAAAGTGACAAGAAACAAGGGAAAAAGGACTCAAAGTGTAAATATTTGAAGAATGTTACAGCGTAACACCAAAAATGGTTACACCGTAACATATATTAAGCAAGTACGAAGACCAAGGACAACGTTACAGCGTAACACCATATCTAGTTACGCCGTAACCATATATTTGGAAGGAAATCTTGTCAAAGTTAGAGTTACGGCGTAACACCATATCCAGTTACGCCGTAACCATAAAGATTCACAAATATGGAGTGAAGATCACGTACTTATAGACATTATTTTAAGGTTACGGCGTAACACCATATCTGGTTACGCCGTAACAACTACTTAAATATAGAATGCCGTGTATGATGGTTACGGCGTAACACCTTTATTGGTTGCGTCGTAACAGGTTCGACACCTATAAATAGAGGCCTTGGTATGTGCTATTTTACACATACCTTTTACCTTATAAAACGAATCCAAAAGACCAAAAACATGTAAAAATGGCAAATATATGCTTGTTTTTGTGTTTGTGTATGTGCACGTATGGATATTAAAGAAATTGACAAAAATCAAAGCAAAAATGGACAAAGCCAAACACGAGAAGGAAAGAGTACACAAGAGCCAGGAATTATCAAGATATGGTCAACAAAAGTCAACCTAAGTCAACCTTTGGTCAACCCACAAAAAGACAAAACCTTCAAAATACCCAAATAACCCTTAATGTTAAATCAAATTTCACCAAAAACCCTAAATCATTAACACCGTTAGTCCTTTTATTATAAGAGACTAACGGTCGTTATGTTTCCTACTATAAAACCCTTTACCCTTTTAACCCAAGCCCAAAACAAACCCAAGCCCAATTTCTCTTTTTTATAAATCCCGAGCCCAGGTCAATTCTTTCACCCCGGGTCAAACAACGAAGATATAAAGAAGAAGAAAAAAAGGGCGCCAAAGGTTTTACTATTCACCCTCCGTCTCAAAACATTACGCTGCACCAATTTCACCTTGCTTTAATGAAATTTACCCTTCTAGAAGCAAATCACTGACACCATCCTCAGGTGTCCACGTTGGCGATCCCTTGATCTCTGATTGGCTACAATTACATGGAAGGTCATAGACGGCTAAGATCAAGTGGTATGAAGACGGTTATGAATTAATGGTTGAGATCAAGGAGGGAGGAGCGTCCCTGGAATCTAGAATGTTCATCTCAAGGCTATAAAAGGAAGCTTTCACTCACAGTTTAAGATATATAGGAGTAGGAGTAGAGTAGGTAGTTTAATTGTAGCTTATTTTTAGCTTATTATCGTTTTCTTAATGTAATTTCCTTTTAAAAAGCAGTGTAATCTCTTTTGAAGTTAATAAAATTCTGTTTTCATTTAAATTGTGCCTTAAATTCTGTCTTAACTTTTAGCTAATTGGTTTAAGTATTTCTTACTAATAAGCTCTTTACTCTCTCAACTTCAACTTATTAAGCTAAAGTTTGTTTCAAACTTAGCTCAAAAAGCTCATTACTCAATTCTCTCAAAAAGGTCTTGAATAAGCCAATGGAAGATAAGCCAGATTGGGATGGGCTTATAGGGCTTATTCTTAGCTTATCTCATAAGCTAGCTTGTTGATAAGCTCTGTTGAGCAGCTTAAATCCCTGTTTGGTGCAAGGGATAAGGTACATTTCATTTCTCACTTTATAGCTTAATTTCATTTAATTGCTTATTTACTGCTTAATTGCTTATTGTTACTTATTTTATGCTTAGTCTGTTTTTAAGTAGCTTAATATGTCTTTAGTTTAAAAATTTTGCAAAAATCTTTTTCTTAATTAGTTAAAACTGCTCTCATAGTATTTAGTACTGCTGCCATAAGCAGTTAGTACTGCTGTAGGTTTGAGCTTATTTCTAGGGCTTATTAGATTAAATTTTTTGCTTATTAGTCCTCTTAGTCATAGGTTTAATAAGTTTTTGTTTAAAATGGGAAATTAGAGATCTATGTTAGCTTAAAATGACATTTACATATTTTAAAGGGGTGTTTGGTTCAGGCAGTACTAACTTAAGTTAGTACTGTCCTTAACCTTTTGGTTCTTTAAATCATATTTGAATCTCATATTTAGGCTTATAAGGTTAGGATTTAAGTTTTTGTTAGGCTAGATCAAGTTTTAATTAGTTTGAGAGTTGATTACTTTGATCTGAGTTCTTAAAACTCAGATTCATAAGCTCTTTTTGCTAAATCAGTTCTAGTTGTTTTTTGTTGCTCAAATTGTTCATGTTTAGTTTTTAAATGATATAGAAACCAAGTCTTAAGGGTCTGAGTTTGAGATTTTGAGTTTTGGCTAAAAATTGTGTCAATTGCATCAGTAGCCAAAAGGGTCTAAAGCCATTTTCAAGCTGATAATTAAGTTAGTTAGAATTAGAGTTAGCTTATAAAATTTGTTGCACAGGTAGATTATAGGCCAATTTAGATCTATTAGGGTTTATTTTAAGTTTAAAAGCTTATTTACATATCTGTTTTTAGGGCTGCATAAGTAGATTTAGCATTTTAGTTAAAACTAAAAAATAGATAATCAGCATAAGTAGCTTTTTCATTTATCCTTTTCTTAGCTTATTTGATTTTCAAAATGACTTTTGTTTGTTGTTTCTAGTAGTTTTTTTGCCAATGTTTAAGTAGGTGTAGAGCTTTTTGCCATTAGGATCCAATTGCTTATATAAAATTAAGCTCAAAGTTGCTTGTTTATCTGTTTTAAACACAGTTTTATAAAAAAATGCTTATTGTTTTTTTTAGCTTATTACTTAATCTTTTAAGCTTAATTCTTGCTCAGATTTGCTTATTAGGTTAGTTATAAGGAGTCTGTAGCTTATTTAGTTCTAGTTACAGCTTATTCAAGTTTCTTAGTTAATTTAGTTTAGTTAAAAAGCTCAAAAATCCTTTTAAGTCATAACTGTGACTTTTAAGCTCGATTTCTAGCTTATTTCTTAAGTTTTAAAAAAGGTTGTTTTCACAAAAGTTGCTTATTTTCAGATGTTTTATAAGTTTGTTCAAAAAGTTTTTCTAAAAAAAATAAAAAGGGAAGAGGGGAAATCCAGGGTGAGCAAGGCTCGAACCCTGGACCTCTACCCTCCTCAACCTTTTATAACACCACACACAACACACTCAACCATCTGCCCTGGGGACTTTTTCGATTATTCTTTGCAAAACTTTAATTATATAGTCTTTTAGCCAGTTTTAGCTTATAAGCTTATTTGCTTAATTTACTGCTTATTTGTTCAGCACCTTTCCAGTTTCTTATTTTTCATGCATTCTCCATAGTTTGAGCTACTTTTCTGTATTTTTTCATAATTTTTATAATTTGTTTACTATTTTTAATAATTAATTTTCATTAAAACTGTTTTTAAATCATATTAAATAAAATAAAAGTCAAAAAAATAAAATTCTTTTTTTCAAAATTTTCTTTTATCATTTAGGACCTAGGAAAAATAGATTTGCTTTCGTAAGGTTAATATTTTGAAATTTCATTTTTTAAAGAACGGGATTTCGTTCCCGTTCTCGTTTTCTTCGTTTTTAAGCTTTAAGTGTTCTCGTTTTAGAATTTCCTTAGCCTTTTCTTATTAGTTAGTAAAATAGGATTAGGAAAATTAGAAAAATCATTTTAGGTTTAATTTTAGATAATTTAGGCTTTAAATGTCGCGTTTTTAATGCCCGTTTACATTTAAAGCTTATGTGTTTAATTTTCATTTCTTGTTTACTTGTTTTCGTGCATTTATCTACTTGTCATTTATATTTAGTAGTGATAAAGGGCACCCAATAATTTATTAATATTTAATAATATTCGCTAAAGTTTACGAGAGCTCTAGAACGAAGCTCAAAAAAAACGCTCTAAACCTACTTTTTACAAAATTCAACATGTACCAATGATTTTTTTCAAAAAGACAATTCACCAATATAACCTTAAAGTTTTCCTATAGGTTAGCTATTTTAGGCCGAAACCTCAAATTGAAACTCATCAGCTCACTTTTTCAAAAACAATGCTGAATTTTTATACAAAAAAACGCAGTACTGATCTTTGCTAAATATCACCCCTTTTACGCACTTTCAGACCCTAATTCCAAATTGTAGACTAAAAACGTCGTTTCTAGCAACTTTCGTGTTTCGGCCGACGAACTAGAAAATGACCAAATTACCCTTTTTCGTTTCCGCGCAACTAAAAATTTTGACAGCTTTTATATAAATTATTTTTTCAACTTTAACTTCAGTTTTGACCCATCGTTTAGCATTTTAAGGCTAAAATTCCTAAGCATCTTACGTAAAATGACATTTTAAAAAACTTTTATGCTTTACCTGAAGGCTAAAACGAACTAGAAAATGACCAAAACACCAAATTACTTTTCTGCGCAAAATTACCATTTAACTAAAAAGTGCAAAAATTTAATAAAACATTTTTCAAACTTCGGACGGCTCTAAAATCTTCATTTTTAAGAGTTACGACTTGATTTTTATACCAAAAACAATCATCTCGATAAGTGCTAACATAATTTGAAGCCTAATGTTTACAAAAACATTTTTTACGACACCCAAACACGCACTTCTAATTTTCTGCACTAAATTGTCATATTCGAAACCTATAAAACTGCATCAAACTTCACCAAATCATTATCAATACTTCACAATAACTTCACAAAACCTACTTCCCATCATCTAAACCATTACCAACAATTTTTATTCATCAAAATTAATCCTACACACATGCATTATGGATTCCACAATAGAGAAAATAAATTATACACATAATATATCAAAGTGATAATGAAAAAGGGTACTAAAACACTTACAATAATAAGTAAATGGCAAGATAAAAATTAAAAACATGTTGGGACCCTTCTTGGTTCTTTGTGGAGTTCGACCTAAACAAACAACCCAAACACTAACCAATTTTTTTAACCCTAAATCTTCTCTAAAACACTAGAAAACGCAACCCTAGTCTTGATCTTCACCCAAATTACAATAAAAACCCTAAAATCTCAATCTTTGTCAAAACCCTTGCATGGAGATGTTGTAAGTTATAAAATAAGAGGAAAAGATTTATGATGGTGGTGGTGATGTGGTGGTTTCGTGGCTGCCTACACAAAGGAGGAGGAGAATACCACTTTTATTTTCTTTATCGCTGTGTTTATCTTGGAGCAGAGATGGAGAGAAGAGGGAAAAAAGTGGGTGTCGATATATTCTATGTGTGGCTGTGTTTTGGGTTGGCATATATAAGGCTTATTTTTTTTTTTTGTGTATTATTTGTGTGATAGTAATGGTGAAAGTATAATTAAAAGGTGAGGTTTAAGCTCCAAGTGCGGTTTTTAGCAAGGTTCGACCAAGACACAAAAGTAAAATTGTTAGAAATACGAAAAAGTATCGGTCACTACTAATATAGTTAGTCGTAGCTCGTAGTAAGTCGAAAGGTTAAGTTAGAAGCTATTCCGGTCTAATAATGTCCATGGAAAGCCTTTATGAGGCCCATGCCTGGCCAATTCCTTTGTTTAAAAGCCCTCCTTAAATTTTCCCTCCACACCAGGAGAGGATGTGGTTGTTCATTTTTCACACACACTTAATATAATATTCTCTTCTTTGTTTCTCTCTCTAAGTGTTCATCCAATCACCTCTTTCTCTCTCTAAAACTCTAAACGAATTCCATACTATATGTGTTAAGATATTCTACAATTGGTATCAAGAGCCATGGGGTGTTTGTGAAGGTTTTGTGTGCGTTTGTTACCTTTGTTTACGCGTTGGTTGGTTAGAACCTTATCACGAGAATTTTATCTTTTGTGGGTGATATAAGATTTTTACTTTCTTTTATTTATCTTTGTTAGGGCTAGAAGTTCATGAAATTTTTGAAAAACCATCAAAAAGTTTCATCTTTTTTTGAGTCATTTTGGTTAGAATAATAAAAGGTTTTGTTCCAAAAATCTTGATTTCAAATTTTTTCGAATGTCAAAAAAAAAAAAATGTTATAGTTTGTATTTTAAGGTGTCTTAATAGTCTCTTGATAGTAAGATGTACAAAGAAAAATCGGGTTAAAACGTCAAAAAAGTGAGGGGTTCCCTTTTATGATTTTTTAGTTTTGAGTTTCGATGGGTATTAGGCGAATTATACGTGTTTTTGGTCAGGCGTCCCGTTAACTTAATGTTTTTATCGTGTTCAGGCAATTTATACGTTAGTCTAAAGGCGAATTATACGTGTTTTTTTGTTCTGGTGATTTATACGTAGTCTAAAGGCGGATTTATACGGAAATTTTCCAATAAAGGGAGCATTTATACGTGTTTTATACAAGGCGATTTATATGTGTTCTTTACACAGGCGTTTGTAGAAAGTTTTATTAACAGTGGATTATATAGTTGTATCTAAAGTGCGATTCTTTATCTTCTTTAGTGATTAATAACATTTTTGCTTGGGTGATTTATACGCTATTTTTTCTTGGGAACTATACATTTCATTAGCATGAATTATATGGATGTCTTTGATTTGTTATAATACTGTAAAAAATTGATTTCATGGTTTTATCAAGATTATAAAAATCCTGTGTATTCCAAAGACTCAACTTCATTAATCAAACCTCACTTTAACACAACAACCTCCAATCACTGTATGATCATCTTTTATCTTATCACATTAAAATGGATTCAATTATTCCACTTGGACAAAAGAATACTCTTGCTGAGTACATGATACTCTCCGTATGCTGACAATCGTCACCCTATGTTGTACAAGGACCTGTTATGATTCTTGGAAAAAGTTAGGAATAGAATTTACATGCAAAAACCTTGACCCCCACTGGCACGGACAGAATAATACTTGAATAAAGTTGAAAACGGTCGCTCATTAGGCTACTGTTATGAAGAGAATGGGCGGGGTGAAACAGAACAAACAGAAATATGCTAAAAATATCTCGTTGCCTACTGAGAAATTCAAAGCTGATTGTTGATATGGTAAGCAACTCAATCATATTCTTCAAGGTTTCTGTACCAAATGATATGATTCCTTGTGACTATCACAGAGTGCCAATGATTTTTATGGGAGAGAGTTCATTTACTGATGCAAGGTACCTCTTTGACTAAGTAGGAAAGAGAGTGTAAACTGTATGATGCATTTGATAAGTTTAATCTCATTAAGGGGGATCTTCTCATAGATTATTAGTTGAGATTCACTCTGCTAATTAATTGCTATTGAACATCTCAACATGCAAATGGAGCATTTTCCAAGTTTAATACCAAGTTCTTAAACAATTCTGCCACATAAATGGAGTAATGTTTGTGACTGATGTCTAAGCTTGTAAAAGATTTGCATTATACCAACTGTGATCAAACTGCATTGCCTATCTTGAACAACATGAAATGTATGCAAATAAGTCCATCTTCTGCGTGAACCGCAATCAGATCCACTTGCATTTGGTTGTTTGCAATCTCAACAGATGATACCACTACACTGCATCACTTATCGGTCTTCATACAACAATCCTTAGCTTCAACAACAGTTTTCACCATCTTAATATGGATCAATTCATCCCAATCAACATCTATCATTCTACTTATCCATCACATCTCAATTTAATCATTCATCGTTCCACCATTAATTTCCATATCGTCTCAAAATGAATCGTCAAAGACCTCATCTTTTCCAGGAGATGATCCAATTGCTTGTCTCAACAAGGCAATGGCTTTTCTAACAGCTGTAGCTTCCTCAAGGTTCCCCTCAACCAATAATCAACTTAGAACTTCATCAAATCCAAGTAGAAACCCAAGACCACTATTCAAGATTGGAGGGCCAATGTGCAACAAGTATGGGGAGACAAGTGTCAAAGTTTATTGGCGTTCTGGGTATAAGAGTAATGCTACTAGTTCTTGGGGGAAATAATGGCAAGGCGGACATGCAAGCGATTGTTAAATGCTACAACTGTTCAAGTGAAAGAACATATGACTAGGCAGTGCACTAAGCTATATGCGAACCGAGGAATGCAGACTGGGTATAAGGATTAAGCAATGTTTAGCGAAGTCAGGAGCTAGATAAAATTTGGTTGAAGAGCACTCATATTTCTTGAAGATCCAGGGTTTCTAGCTTTTAAGGCAATAGATCTACTTTGTTCTCTTTTGCTTTTGACGGTTTCAGAATCTTTCTTAATTACTTCTTCATAAACTTTCAAATTTCCAATGAGTTCGTCAAGTGATAGAGTCGTTAGATTCTTTGATTCTTCAATTGCCGTGACTTTTGCGCGCCATTTTGGATGTAATGCCCTAAGAAATTTCCTAACACAATTCTTGCTAGAAAAACCTTCATCAAGTGCTTTTAGACTAGTAATAATAGTGTTAAATTTAGCAAATGCATTATCTATTGATTCCTCTTCCGGAATCGTGAATTGTTCATATTGTTGAACAAGAAGATCTATTTTGTTAGCTTTGACTTGATTATTACCTTGATGAGTGATTAACAAAGTATCCCAAATTTCTTTTGCGGTTTGACACATAAAAATTCTTTCATATTCTTTACGTGGTAAAGCATTATAAATTACCATTTTGGCTTCATTGTTTTTAGCAAGTTTCTTTTTAAGATCATCGTTTTGTTTATGAAAAGGTACAATTTCATCCTTTTTAGTTTCGGGATTATTTTGGATAGGAGGAAAATCACCATCGGTAATAACATGCCAAAGATCTAGATCTTTTGACTTCACATAAGTTTCGAATCTATTTTTCCAATAAATAAATCCATCACTTTCAAATAGTGGTGGTCTTTGCATAGATTGCCCTTCTAAATATTTTTCCGACTCCATAGATCGATTCAAGTTTTAAAATACAATTTATTTTAAAAATCTTGTTTTAACGTGGCTCTTGATACCAATTGTGGAAAACTAGAAGGGGGGTTGAATAGTTTACCGCTTTTTAATTTAAGGTTTATGAAAACTTAGATTCGACTTTTTGTGAATTCAATACTTGCAACAATATGAATATTATAAATAAGTAAAACAAATAAAGAAATAATGAGATAAGAGTTAGAAGAACAAACCACAACCAAGATTTATAGTGTTCGGATACGAATCACCACTTCGCCTACTCCACTCCTCGACACCTAACTCGAGAGTTACTTCATTATGTCCGAACAAACACTCTTATGCGAGAAAACCGTACACACAACTTTTCGCTATATCATTTCGACACTAAGCTAGATGTCGAGTTCTAATCTTAGCTAGAACCAATCTATCACGACTTCACAACTTCTTCACTACTTTCACGACTTCACAACACAACTTCACAACTACACAACTTCTTCACGCCTTAGTATTCTTCACCACACTACTTCACTACTTCACTTCTACTTTCACACCTAACTATCACAACTTGGATGAATCACTAAGATTCAACTATACTTACAACAATCACCAAGATCTATCTACTACACAACTTTACAAGATTTACAAATGATTTACAAGTTATGATATAGATGCAACAAGATTGCAATACACACTTGAGGTGTAATACTTCTTCACTTGATGATGGAAGTATTCTTCTCTTGCACTTGAGGAATTGAGCTTGGATCACTTGGAAACAAAGCTTTATGATTAAATGATCAAAAGATTTTAATGAGATGTGTGGGTTGTTTTTGATCAGAAAGAATGAGTGCAAAAGGTGAGAAAATAGTGGGGAATAGTCCAGTATTTATAGGACATTCTGGAGGAGCGTCTACCTATGGGCGGTCCCCTTAAAGATAAGGGGGCCGCCCGTGTATTTAAGGGGGCCGCCCTAGACTAGGCGCTCCCCAGTTTGTCCTTTTGTGTAGGGGGATTTTCTGGAACTTTCTAGCCGTTTTAGGTCCGAAAATTTGAATTTCAAAATGTTTATTTTGAATAAAACATTTCTTTTAATTGTAGAAAATGTTTTGTAATGTTTATAAAAATGTTTACAATATTTTATAAAAGTGTGAGGTTGAATAAAAATTTCCTTTGATCATAAAATGCATTAAGCATTTATTTATTCATACCTTTAAGTGATATAATTTTCAAAATAAAAATTTACTACTAATTACTTGTTTACGTTTAATTTTACATTGAACGTTTTTATATTTTGTGATTATCAAAACGTAAAGATGTGAAAAATATTAATAATATTTTTAGGCATTATTTCTATCAACAATAGTGATACTCTTTTGTAGTTTAGACTCCCACTCGACTGTTGTTACACCAACTGTAAGCACATAACCAAGCACCTGCTTCTCAGAGCATCTATCCTTCATCTCGAACACTAAGGGAAACTACCACTTAGGCTTGTTGAACTCTGCCATGTCGGAGCCTGCGACCAACATGTCATCAACCTTTAACAGTTGTCTAATGCAGGATGAACCATCTTCTTAGAGTAGCAACATTGGTTCATGGCACATTACTCACACCTTATCCTTTTGCATAAAACTGTCAAATTTCAAGTACCGTAGCCTCGGTGCTTGAATCAGTCCGTACAGAATTTCCTTCAATCTGCACTCTAGGTTTTCTTCCTGCCCAGCTAGCTGAAAACCCTCGCTTTTGTGCTGTGTAGATGTATCATTCAAGGCTCCCACATAAGAAGGCTCCTGCAGCTACAATACTCAAGACTAACCTGATTGTAGTCATCTTCACAACTGGAGAGAAGATCTCATTGTAGTCTACCCCACGTTTCTATTGGAAACCCTTAACTACCAATCTAGCCTTGTACCTTTTCCTGCCAGTTGAACATCCACAATCTTTGTGATGCCTTCTTTCCTGCTGATATTCTGACTAAGGAACACGTCTGGTTCTTTTCAAGTGAAACCATCTCTTCAATAATAGCCTTCTTCCACTGTACGGATTCTTTGCTACTCAAGGCTTCTGAATAAGACTCTGGTTCACCGTTCTCTGTCAGTAGCAAATAGTTTGCTGATGGAGAGTACCTTACTGGAGCCCTGGACTCTCTGGTGGATCTTCGTACCTGTGGAGTCTCGGAGCCTCCCTCCTTGGAGGATGCTCCGTCTTCAGAGTATTCTTCATCTGATCTTCCACTATCCTCGAAGCTCCCACTGTTTTCGGACCCCTCACTCGTATCTGAGCTCCCACCTAGGCTCTGAGTGATTTCTGAACTCAACCCACTCTTCAACTATTTAATCATCTCTGCAAGTTCTCTGGAATGTCCTACAATCACACTCGTCTCTTTCTGTAATTGGCTTTAGTTATGTCCTACTGAATCTGTCGCAGACCTGGCTCCATAAATCGAGTCCACAAATGTAATATCTCTGCTTCGGATAACCTGGTGACTCTTCGTATCCCGAAAGCTGTATCGCATTTCATCTGAGTCGTTGCCTATGAATGTACATTTCATGGCTTCTCGCAAACATCTTTCACTTTAACAAATGAGTCACAACCAAATACCTTCAAGTGTGTGAGACTTGTATCCTTCCCTTGCCATTCCTCCTCTGGAATACGCAACCCTATCGGAAAGTAGGGTATGCAATAGATTAAGTAGGACGTACTAACTGAATCTGCCCATAACATCTTCGGAACCTCTACACGAAGCCCCGTGCTCTCTGCTCTGAATGTTCGGCTCAATCTTTCAGCAACACCAAATTGGAGAGGTGTTTCCGGGACCATTTTCAGCATCACAATCCCGTTCTCGACACAAAACTTAAACGATCAGCTACTATACTCTCCACCATTATCAAACTTTAAACACTTCACCTAAAGGTTTGCATTATACCTACCGTAACTCCTGCTGCAGTCTTCGATAACAGTATCATAGTAGCGGGATCCTCAGATTGATGCAATAAATGTAGGACCACAGCCTTGTGTATGAACTTGCTCTAACCTCTGCAGTTTCCTTGTCTTCACTGACATTATCCCCAAACCACCTGGCTTACAAAAATAGATATCTACCTTCCGTACATCTGGAACGTTGTCTTTGGAAGCTAACATGCTCATACCAATCTGCTCATATCACCAAGTCTTTGGTGTTACACAGCTGCACTGCCATTACAATTAATAATTGAACCAATCCTCTCAGGGTGTACCTCAACCATATACAGGCTTCCACGTTTGTTCCTATGAGCTACCACCAAACTACCTTTAGTAACCTTCCATTGCTGATCTTTGAAGCCTACGTGGTAACCTTCCTTATCAAGCTGCCCAACTGAGATTAACCTTCTCTTTAGGCTTGGAATGTACCTAACATCTTTCAGAGTCCAACTTGTACCAAAATAATTTTTGAGGACAACATCCCCAACGCCTGCAATGTCTAGAGTCTTGTCATCTGCTAAATGAACCTTACCGGAGCGTAGCTTGAACCTTTCAACTCTTCTTTGCAATAGGTAGCATGGAACAATGCACCAGAATCCATTATATGATCCTCAACCGTATTCTCAATGCAACATACCAATGCGTCATCAGAATCTCTAGCTGCCTGGTTAACCTCCTTATCCCTGGAGGCTACAAGCTTCGAACACTAATTCTGAAAGTGGTACTTCTGGTTGAAATTCCAACACGTGATATTCAGCATGTACTTTATCTCTCCTATCTTACATGATTTCGACTTGTTTCTGTTCTGCTTCCTGCCCTCTGTCGTACCCTCTACTCTGTATATGTCCTCTGCACTTAACAAATAATTTATATATTCTCTGGATGTCTTCCAACGGATATCTTCAACAAAGAATCAAATCTCGAATTCCTTTGAACGTTAGCTTAGTAATTCTACACGAACCACTAACTACTGTAACAGTGCTTGACCAACTCTAGGGCAACGAAGATAATAATAACAAAGCCTTCATACATGTAGGTTTGGCTTATGCCAAAGCTCCTAAAGCTTCTTCTAATATAGAGAGTCTTCGATCTACATCTTACAGAAACAGAAATCATAACCATCATACTGTCGATCTTTAGCTTACCGTCTTCTGCCATTATTTATCGTATCCTGGCTCTTGATACCACTTTGTTATGGTATATAACACCTGCACACACCTCTGTACAGACCTTTGTACGGTATATAGCTCCTGCACACACCGCTCGAACAAACAAAGAATACAAACAAGGCTTACAGAAAGTAAATGCGCGGAATATAATCGACACAAGATATAACGTGGTATCCACGACTAGGATAGTCGTGGTAGTCCACGGGATCAAACCAGAGAGATATTATTAAGCTCTGAGCTAAACTGCTCAGGCTCGTGCCAAATTGCATGATCGTGTTAAACTGCACGATCGTGCCAAACTGCACGACCCGTGCTAAACTGCATGCCCCGTGCTAAACTGCACGGGATACAAACACACACACCCAGATCCCAGTTTACAATTACAATGAGAAGGGTATTTATAAGTGTGAAACCCATCTTCAGATTACTTATTCTACCGATGTGGGATTGGTTTTGCACCACAAGCAATGTTGTATAGGCGGTTGTAGGTTGACTAGGCAATATGTGCATTAGGTTATATTAGAGGTGGCAATCTAGACCTAACTATAGAAAATAAAGGTTTAATCGGAATTCATTTTTTTTTAATATTTGGGTCATTAGGGTCTTTAAGTTAAATGAAGTTTGGGTCTAAAACAATGGCTTGTTAAACAATACTTTTAAATTAAATGAATGGTCCCACTGGGTCATAGGAATGGTCGAATGATCGACTAGTTAAACTTTAACCTAATTAATTACAACTTCTTAAAAAGTGATATACTCTAATCAAATTTTTTTTTATACTTTTTATAAACGTTTTGGTACGTTTTTCATCTGTTTTTTACGTTTTCGTCAAATTTCCTTAACGTTTTCTCGTCCGTTTTCTTACATTTCGTCATATTTCTATGTTTTTTCGCAGATTTCTTACGTTTCGTTTGTAGTTTTTTTACGTCTTCATCCGATTTCTTACGATTTCGTCCTTTTTTCAACGTTTGTCATATGTCTACGTTAGCGCCCCTTTTTTATGTTTTCGTCCGATTACTTCGTTTTCGTCTGTTTGTTTTACGTTTACGACCGATTTCTTACGTTTACGTCTTTTTTTTTATTTTTTTTTACGTTTTTGTCCGTTTTCTTACTTTATTCGTCTAGGTTTTTATACGCTCTTCGGATTTTTTTATTCCCCCCCCCCCCCTTACGTTTTCGCCCGATTTCGTACTTTTTCGCCCGTTTTTTTTACGTTATGTCATTTTCTTACGTTTTCGTCTGTTTTTTACGTTTTCGTCCGATTTATTACGTTTTCGTCTCTTTTTTTCGTTTTCGTTCGATTTCTTACGTTTTCGTCCGATTTGTTACGTTTTCGTCCGATTTCTTACGTTTTCGCCCATTTTTTACGTTTTTGTCAGATTTCTTACGTTTTCGTCCGTTTTTTACGTTTTCGTCCGTTTTTTAACGTTTTCGTCCGATTTATTACGTTTTCGTCTCTTTTTTTCGTTTTCGTCCGATTTCATACGTTTTCGTCCGATTTGTTACGTTTTCGTCCGATTTCTTACGTTTTCGCCTGTTTTTTACGTTTTTGTCAGATTTCATACGTTTTCGTCTGTTTTTTACGTTTTCGTCCGATTTCTCACGTTTTCGTCCGATTTCTTACGTTTTCGTCCGATTTCTTAAGTTTTCGTCCGATTTATTACGTTTTTTACGTTTTCGTCCAATTTCTTACGTTTTATACGTCTTTATTCGTTTTCAAAAAAAGACAAAAACGAAAAAAAAGATGAAAATGGATGGAAACGTAAGAAAACAGACGAGAACGTACGAAAACAGACGTAAATGTAAAAAAACGGACGAAAACGTAAGAAAACAAACGAAAACGTAAGAAATCGGACGAAAACGTAAAAAATGGACGAAAACGTAAGAAAACGGACGAAAACGTAACAAAACAGAGGAAAACGTAAGAAAACGGTCGAAAACGTAAAAAACGTATGCAAACGTAAAAAAACTGACGAAAACGTAAGAAATCGGACGAAAACGTAAGAAATCGGACAAAAACGTAAAAAAATGTACGGACAAAAACGTAAAAAAACGTATGCAAACGTAAAAAAACTGACGAAAACGTAAAAAACGGACAAAAACATAAAAAAACGGATGAAAACGTAAAAAACGGACGAAAGCGTAAGAAAACGGACGAAAACGTAAGAAATAACGTAAAGAATCGGACGAAAACGTAACAAAACGGACGAAAATGTAAGAAAATGGTCGAAAACGTATGCAAACGTAAAAAAACTGACGAAAACGTAAGAAATCGAACGAAAACGTAAGAAATCGGACGAAAACGTAAAAAACGGACGAAAACGTAAGAAAACGGACGAAAACGTAAGAAAACGGTCAAAAACGTAAAAAACCATATGCAAACGTAAAAAAACTGACGAAAACGTAAGAAATCGGACGAAAACGTAAGAAATCGGACGAAAACGTAAAAAACGGACGAAAACGTAAAAAAACGGACGAAAACGTAAGAAATCGGACGAAAACGTAAAAAACGGACGAAAACGTAAGAAAACGGACGAAAACGGACGAAAACGTAAGAAATCGGACAAAAACGTAAAAACGGACGAAAGCGTAAAAAGGACGAAAACGTAAAAAAACGGACGAAAACGTAAAAAATAGACGAAAACGTAAAAAAATAAACGAAAACGTAAAAAATACGGACGAAAACGTTAAAAAACGGTCGAAAACGTAAAAAAAGGTCGAAAACGTAAAAACCGTATGAAAACGTAAAAAAACGAACGAAAACGTAAAAAATCGGTCGAATTAAACTAGGACAAAAGACTAAAATAAGCTAAGGGGTCTGAACTAACCTAAATGAGCTAAAAAGGAAAGGAAAAGCTAACAAAGAAAGCTGTGGTAAGTTATTAAGACAGAAAAGCTAAACAAAGCAAAAGGCTAAATTGGATTAAGTTGGCGAATCAAATTAAACAAAAAAAGGGAAATAAGCAAACTAAACTATTTAAACTAACCTAAAATGCTACTAGGAAACAATTTAAGCTTATGGAATAAGCTCAATAAGCCAAAATGTGGCTTAAACCCACAACAGTACTAACTTGGAGGTTAGTACTGTTGGTGTAAATATGGGCTTAAAAAGCTCATAAAGCACAAGGGAAATGGGAAAAAAGCTTAACACAGCTTATTAAAACAAACAAAATAACTAAAGAAAGGACACAATAGACTTACAAATTAAGCTGAAATAAGCCAAGAAGAAAAAATAAGCAGTCTCTACACCTAAGTCTTTCAAAACAGCCAAAAGCAAGGTTTGGGCTTGAAAATAAGCTAACTAACAAGCTTCCTAAGGCCTGAAACTTTGAGGGCTTATTTAAGAGCTTATAGACTCTTAAAATAAGCCAAAAACTTGGGCTTAAGTGTGCTTAATGACTGAGAAAGATAAGCCTAAAGTTCCCCTTTTGCACCAGGGGAGCTTTAAGGCAAACCTCAAGGGCTTATTTGACAGCTTATTTTAAGCTGTCAAATAAGCTCTAAACTCACAAATAAGCTTAAACAGATTGAGAGTTCTATGAAAGGGGCTTGTGCACCAATTTTTACCCTTTAAAAATCACTTTTACCTACTGAATTTGTGTGGTAAAAAAGGGCTTGTGGGTTTTTTAAAACTGCCAACACATGGCTTTGGTGGTTTTGACTCACCAAATCAAAAGACCAAAGGGTATTTGTCCCAGCTTTTTAACACTCACAAAATGCACACTTTGTTGTGATACAACACTCAAAATCCAAGTGCTTAATTAAATAAGCACTTGGGACTTTTTTCAAAAACCACAGTTTACAAAATGGTTTATAAAAGACTTGAAAAACAATTTTCAAACTAAAAGGACCTATAAAACAGCTTAAATAAAGCTTAAATCTTAAGCTTAATCTAACTAAATGACTTTAACCCATGCCAAAACCATTTTGACCCGTTTTAAGGCTTATGCCAAACACCCCTTTACTTTAAAACTGTCAAACTAAATTGCACTTAAAATCTAATTAAAAGTTAAAACAGCTTAAACTTTTTATCTACTTCTACTTATATTAACCTACTTAAACTATTTTAACAATAAAAGTCCTAGCTTATTAAGAAAAATAAGCTAGTTTCTCAGCTAGCTTATTACACCTAAGTGACAGTTTTGAAGGATAAAGTGATATTACACACAATTATGCAATGAGAACTTAAAACAGCTAAATAACAAGCCTAAACTAATGTGTTTACAAAGATTGAAAGCAAATAAGCTAAAGGTTTAAGCTAAAAATTAAGCTAAGTGAGAATTTAGAAATAAAACCTTGGATTTTTGTAGTCTCAGTCACAAAGCCACTCTTTCTGAGTGAGTGGCTTAAGATCATACTTAAATGGCTCCTTAGCCTCTAAACCTGAGCTTAAAAGCTCAATAAGCTCTTGGGAGCTTATTACCTCAATAGCTTCAAATTTTGAAATCAAAAGAGTCAATTATGAACTAAAATGGACAGAAAACAGTATGTAAGAGCTTATAACAAGTTTTAAACTGAATTAGAGCTTATTAACAAGAAAAAGCTCTAATGAGCTTATTGAGAGCTTATTGAGTAAAAAGAGCTTAATCTTTCATTAAAACTGAAAATTACAAATGCATAAGAGAAGTTAACTTAAAAACACTTTAAACTTTAAAAATTACACTGAAAACTACTTAAAAAACTACACACTTTGCCATAATGGCTTTACAAAGCTTTTTATAGGAAAAACTAAGCTAGTGTCTTGCTTTCTTCTCTCTTGCTGTTGTGCTTGTTTGTAGACACACAAGAGGGTTGTGTTTGTTGTGTGAGAGGATCACAGCCTTTAATCTTGGCCCTTCAATCCTTCTTGGGTCATCTTGGTCGTCGAAGTAGGCTTAGGGAGTTGTGAGATTGCCAAGTTGGCAATCTTACAGCTGGGAAGGTTATTGTCCATGGGGTTGGTTGAGTTTATAGGGTAAAAGAAGCTTGGAAACCTGTGAGTATGTGGGGAGTTGAAATGGCGGGAAAGATGAGTTTGTACGAAGGTTAGGGATGACAGGTACGGGTTTGGGATGTGGCAAGTTTGGTCCTTGATGGTTATATATGTGTTTGCATCCGTCGTCCCTGTGGTTATATAACTTTGGGGACTTGGCAAAACAAGTCCCCAAGAGTTATAGTGCAACTGCACCACACGTCCTTGGTTTGTTATAACTCCAAGGACTTGACAGTTTTAGTCCTTGGAGTGTAACTTTGCCTCCATGGCAGTTTTGGCCCTTCTCTTTTCTTTTCTCTTTTCTTCTTACAAATACAAGTTTAGGGTTTGGTAATTTTTACCCTCAAACTTATATTTCTTCACATGTTGACTTTTGGATTTGTCGGGGTTGACTTTGACTTTGACCAGTTGACTTTTCTGTTGACTTTTTGACTTGATTGACTTTTCGGCTTTGATTTGGCTTTGTCTTTCACAGTCTTTTCCATTCCGAGTCCGGTTTTGTCGTTTTGGCTTTGTTTTTCGTCTTTTTCTTAGTTATCCGTTCCTGCACAATACAATTAGCAGAACAAGCATATATTTGGCATTTTAAGTCCGTTTTTGGTTATTTCAGCTCGTTTTTAAAGGTAAAAGGTATGTGTAATTAAGCACATACCAGCTCTCTAATCAGGTAATGGTCAAAAAGCATGATGGAACCTAGCGAATGTGTGTAGATTTCAAAGATCTTAACAACGCATGTCCCAAGGATTGCTACCCATTGCCGGAAATAGATTGAAAGGTAGAATCTCTCTGCGGGTACCCTTTCAAATGTTTCTTAGATGCATACAAGGGGTATCACCAAATTAAGATGGCAAAAGAAGACGAAGAAAAAATAGCGTTCATAACAAGCCAAGGGATATTCTGCTACTCTAAAATGTCGTTCGGTTTAAAGAATGCTAGGTCAACATATCAACGCTTAGTGGATAAGGCATTTCAAAAACAGATTGGACGTAACATGGAGGTATATGTCGATGACCTGGTTATAAAGAGCCGCACGGAAGAAGAAATCATCCGAGACATATACGGGAAACATTCAAACCCACCGTCAGATAAACATGAAGTTAAAATCCAAAGAAATGCACCTTCGAAATCAAAGGAATGTTTCTTAGGATATAAAGTAAGCACCGAACAGAGGTGGGGGGGGGCGGGTAGTAGCATGTTCGGATATAGCAGACGCAGTCCTTAGCTTGCATCTCTTAAGATGCATCAAGGATGTACAAAAGTTAAATGGAAAGCTAGCAAGTTTAAATAGATTCTTGTCAAAATCAGGCAGAAAAATCGTTACCTTTTTTCAAAACTTTGAAACAATACACAAAGAAGAGCGATTTTCAATGACAAAGAAGACCGAAGTGTTCTTTCAGCAGATGAAGAAACTTATTGCAGACTCCCAACAATGACCGCAAGCCAGGAGCATTTTGAAGAACTAATCATGTACTTGGCCGCACAAAGGACGCTATCAGCGCAGTCTTTATGACTGACCGATGAAGGCAAGCAAATACAAGGTATATTTTGTAAGCCGCGCCCAACGAGGTCCGGAACAACTATATTTCCTATGGAAAAATGGTGTTCAGCCTTGCTCAGTGCAAGCACACGATTGAAAAGAAAACTTCCAAGCACACACATTGTTGAAATAACAAACCAACCAAAAAAGCAACTATTGTCCCACCCCCCCCCCCCCCCCCCCCCAAGTTCAAAATGTACGGGAGAAATGTTGAAAATGGAAGTATGAATTAGAAGTATATATTACCAATACAGACCAAAGACTTGCAATTAAAGGCCAAAATAATGCAGATTTTTATTGTAGAGCGACCGGAAGAGGAGTCTCCGGATGAACTCATGGCAGAACCGGAAGAACTACCGGAGCCGTGGACTTTGTTTACGGACGGTTCGTCCTGTGTGGACGGCTCTGGAGCAGGACTGATACTTACAAATCCGGAAGGGGCAGAGTTCACATACGCCATGAGGTTTAGATTTGAGGCTACTAACAATGAAGCCGAGTATGAAGCATTAATAGCCGGTCTCCGGATCGCAGAACAAATGGGCGTAAAGAATTTGCAAGCACACGTTGACTCAAGACTTGTAGCCAATCAAGTTAACAGCTCCTACATTGCCAAAGAGCCAGGCATGGTTCAGTACTTGAACAAAGTAAAAACACTGACAAAAAGCTTCAAGGAATTTTCCATCAAACAAATACCACGAAGTGAAAACAAGAAGGCAGACGCCCTAAGCAAGATCGCATCCACAAGCTTCGCGCATCTTAGTAAACAGGTGCTTGTGGAAGAATTGAAGGAAAAGTCCATAAATGAAAAAGAAATTCTCGATGTAGTAGAAGAAGAGGGCAACACGTGGATGACACCCATATGTGAGTACCTGGCAAAAGAAATCCTTCCAGAGGATAAAAAGAAGGCCAGAGCGGTACGTCGCAAAGCGGCCAGGTACACCATGATTAATGGAACCCTATACAAGAAGTCTTTCTTAGGACCATGGCTCCGGTGTGTTGGACCGCTCCAAGCAAACTACGTCCTAAGAGAAATACACGAAGGGTCGTGCAGCATGCACTCCGGTCCTAGATCTGTGGTTGCCAAAGTTATCCGAACAGGATATTATTGGCCAACAATGCATATGGATGCACGGAATTTGATAAGGGAATGCAATGACTGTCAAATACACCGTCCCGTCCCAAGAAATCCGCAGCAGAACTTGACTCCCATCACGTCTCCATGGCCATTCTATAAGTGGGGGATAGACATAGCCGGACCTTTTCCGGAAGGTCCAGGTAAAGTCAAATTCTTGATTGTCGCTATCGACTATTTCACTAAATGGATCGAGGCAAAGGCTGTCGCAACCATCACTGGCAATCAAGTGAAGAAGTTCGTGTGGGACAACATTGTTTGCAGATTTGGCCTACCTGGGGAAATTATATCAGACAATGGAAAACAGTTCCGTGATAATCCATTCAAGGATTGGTGTGAGAAACTGTGTATCCGCCAATGCTTCGCTTCCGTGAAGCACCCGCAAGCAAATGGTCTAGTTGAAAGAGCAAAACACTTAGCATCGGAGAAGGAATAAAAGCAAGGCTTGATGAAAGAAGCAAAGATTGGATAGAAGAGCTCCCGCACGTCCTATGGGCCCACCGTACAATGATCAAGTCAAGTAACGGGGAAACACCATTCTCACTGACGTACGGCACGGAAGCTGTAATCCCGGCGGAGATTGGCATGCCAACACTCCGGACTACGGAGATAGATCTGACAAAAAACAATGAAGCTCTGGGAATGAACTTGGACCTCATAGAGGAAAGAAGGGAGCAAGCAGCAATTCAAGAGGCAAAAAGCAAGAAAAAGATGGAAAAGTATTACAACTCAAGAGTCCGCGGCACAAGTTTCAAGCCGGGCGACATGGTCTACCGCAGCAATGAAGCAAGTCATGCCAGGGATGAAGGCAAACTTGGACCCAAGTGGGAAGGACCGTATGAAGTTAAAGAGTCGCTTGGAAAAGGAGCATACAAACTCAAAGACTGCAAAGGAAATGAAATACCGAGGACATGGAACATTTGTAATCTCAAAAAGTGTTATATACATGAAGTGTAAGAATCCGCCCGACACATATGATGCTCCGGAGGGCAATATCTTTATTTATTCTCATCTTGTAAATAATTTTAAAATTTCAATGAAAAGTGGATAAGCTACCCTCAACGAGTTTTGAAATTTTTAATTATATCTTTAACTTTGAAAGTTAAATTATTGTTAAGTACCGCATGCAAGAGAGCCATGCTCCACAAAAATATTATCCCATATAATAAAGGTTAAGCAACCTCAAAATTAGCTCAGGTGCGTAAGAGGTATGCAAGCCCATCACCCGGAGAATAACCCACAAATATTCACAAGACTATCTATTACGAACGTACACCAGTAATAAAAAAAAGATAGCAAACATAGCACTAAAAAACATGTTACGGAACGGACCTACACGAATCCGTCCAAATCAGATGTTAAACTTGCAAAGTTTATCAATTTACAATAAAAGCCGCAACGGCCACATACGGCCACGGCATACAAAATAAATTCAAAAACACAAACAAGCCGCTGTAACAGACCACATGCGGTCACGGCAAAATTTCAAAACGGGGATCTTCAAGTCGGGTCATACAAACCACGCTCCAAAAATCTTCATCCGTGTCCAAATCCTCAACGCAGGGGGCAACCGCAGAAGTGCTAGCCTCACCCAGCAAGTTCTGAGAGGACAAGGGATGAGAAACTATATCCACCATTAACTGACGGAGAGTCGCGGCATGCTTTTTCGCGCCTTCGGCGCGGGTATGAACATTAAGTATAGCAAACGATAAAGAGGTCGCCCCAACAACAGCCTTATCATCAGCATGATAGATAAGGACGGAGAGCTGCTCAAGGCACGGTTGAAGATAAGCAGCTTCAAGGAGGTCTGCCAAAGGTCCGTCCAATAGAAAGCAATCCAAGATCTCATCCATCCCGGAATCTTTCTTAGATTTCAACAAATGAACCAAAGGGAAGTCCGCTTCCTCAAGAGCTCTTACCGCGTCAAGATAACTGGCCTCAGCAGTCTCCGGGTTGTAAGTCGTGACCGCAGAAAGGGGGGTTCCGGCAACTCCATGCTCATGGCCAGCAGCCAAACCCTCTTGTATACCAAAATCCACGGCCCGGCCTAAAGCATGACCCAGAATGCCTTGGTACTCAGGGGACTTCAAACATTTCACCATAGCAAGCTCCACCCCATGCGTCAACAGCCATCTTCGTCCAGCCAAAACAGTCAGGTAAGCAGGATAAAATTCCCCCTCCAAGCGACCGGATACGTCCATCACATGTGCCTTAAGATCGGCCACACGGTTGTACAACACCTGGGCCTGCGCTTCCTGCTGAGCTTCCATCATCTCTTTAAAATCGCGAAAAGCAGAATGAAGAGTAGAAACATGTAAGGGTAAGAAGTTAAGTAAAAAAAACACCACCAAAGCAACAACTAGCGGAATAAAGTCATACCTCATAAGCAAGTCCATCTCTCTCGGAGGTCAGGGTGGAAATTAAGTTCTTGGCTTCAGTACAAGCAGCCTGGGAATCATCAAGGGCAGACTTAAGGTACGTAGCGCGGGAATCAAGAAGGGAGATGTCAGTATCCTTCTGTGAAACAGCACTCTTAAGAGCCGACACCTCCGCGCTCAAGAACGATTTCTCCGCAATCAAAACAGAAACTTGATCACGGAGACGGGGAACCTCCGCGGACTCCGTCTCCCTCTCCTTCACCAAAGACTTCAACCTAGCAATCTCCACATCCTTTCTCCTAATGCACACCCTCGAGCATCATACTTAGCCCGAAGCTTCTCTTTAAGTTCCAGCTCATGTTTAGTGCGAGACCTCACCTTCGACCCAAGGAAAATCTGTCGCGCCGCCCCCACATTAAACTCCTCAAACAATTGGTCATAATCCATATTTTGGAGTGTGGAGAAAAAGTCAGGGGGGGCGACGCGATCCACCAACGTGCGACAAGAAAAGTCGTCATCCAGCAGTGAATCGTTGGTAATATTCCAGCGAGGAATATACCAACGCTTGGCATCTTCAGAATTTAGGGCGACCGTCTCATAGAACGAGTTAGCCGACTCTTCCGACGTCTCAGGCTGGGAGGACCCGCCCACGTCCGACGTAGGTGCAGCAAGCGTCTTGCCCCTGCTAGAAGTCACAGTATCAGCAGCAGTATACACAGGGGCATCCGCAACACGGGAACTGACAAAAAAGACAATATCATTAAGAAAGTACAAGGGCAAACAAAAAAAAGAGGAAGTAAAGCAAGCACATTACACCTCCCTCCAAAAAAACCCCCGGCACGCCTCACCACCAACCCCCACGGTAACCTGAGGTGTGTACGTCCGCCGGATAAGAACGCCCAATAAAAGAACCTTCCGGAATAGTCTGTCTCAGCTAGCAAGTGGTCTTCCCACAGTCCCAGAAGCAAGGCCTGGGATATCTACCCTCACCTTTTAGCAGAATTGGTATCACTCTGCTTTAACAACTTCTTCCTCTTAGCCTTTTTCGGCTGCTTCCGAGCGGCATCTCCTTTCCCAACCACAGTCAGATCGCCTTCCGGATCCATTAAATCCAAGTAAGTACCCACCGGAATAATATTCTCTTCCGCAACAACATTTTTTTCCGCAGACGGAGCAAAAACCTCAGGACCAGCGCCAGAACTACTACCACCTTCTTGTTGTCCCATAGCAGGAGCGTCAAGGGATACGAAGCAATGTTTTATGCTATCAAGCAGCTTCACCTGCTCTTCCCCTTTCTGGACCTCCACCGCCTGCACCTTTCGGGGGTCAGCAGTCCTGACATAGTCAAGCAAACTCATGTCTGCAAAATAAATACCAAAAGATTAAACCCCATAAAAAATATAATATAGAAAAATCCCCACCAAAAGGAAGTTTCACCCACCCGTTTTATCAGGTCTCTCAAAGGCTGGATAAGTGTTTTCATCAAATGGATAGTAGGGGCTCAAACCCACAAGAACTAAAAAACACTCCGGATACCACCGGAAAGGAGCTTTGTTAGAAGAAAGGACCTGAACGAGCCTCTCTAACGAGCGTAAGAATGGGGAGCCGGATCCTTCTCCACACGAAAGAACTTCACGCCTCCATATACAAAGGAACGGAGATAGGAATACCAATAATCAACCCAAAAGAATAGTCCCGCCCAATCTTAATAGAACCAGGGGTTTTCGAGAGACAAGAGGTAAGCCCGATAAAGGAACGTCGCAAAAGAAAACAATCCGTCACTATATATGCGTGTGTAGAACGCACGAAAAACAGCAACCGATGAGGCGAGATCAAGTACGCGCGTCAAGACCTCGAAATGAGATACACGAGCAGCACCGAAGGGGGATAGTTGAGAAATGTGTATACGGAAATGTTTGAGAACGGCTACAAAAAACTTAGTAAGAGGAATCTTATAGCCACAATAATCAAATAACCTAGTGTAGACACCACTTTACCCTCAGAAAATTGGGTGATAGTCCTATCCCGCCCCGGGGCGGTAGGATAAACTTCATCAGGAATATAATAATTATTGCAAAAGCTTTCTACCATCTCTCGGGTCATAATGGAAGTATATTATCCATATTGAGAACAGACTAAGATAAGTGCTAACCTGAAATCTCAAAAACTGGAAAAAAAAGGAAAACAACGCGCGGACATGGAATAAGAAGTAAAAGCTCTAAGAAATTAACAATGGCGGTGGAAAGATTTTGAGAAGAGAAAAACAGTAAAAATGAAGGTGGTATTTATACTTTGGGTATATTTACTCCTACCAATACTTGGATGACGCCACGTGTATACCACTTGCCTAATCGACGATAGAAAAGCGCATAGAAAATTGGTAAAAAGCTGTCAAAGCTGTAACCAGGCAGAAGATGAAGGGACAACACGATCCATTATTTAATTTGTTTCAAAATGTCCAAAATAACTGCATTGGTATTGATCTTGGAACAACACTCATGTGTCGCTTCATGGTTTGATAAGCATGACCGTGTTGAGATCATTCCAAGCGAGCAAGGTAACAAGATTACACCGTCATGCGTTGCTTGGAGTGACAATGAACTGTTGGTAGGCGAAGCTGCCAAAAATCAAAGCAGCAGGAACACGAAAAACACCATTTATGGTAAGTTGATTATATTAACAACTTTTCTTCTTAATTTACAGACCAACATAAAATGCTAGTAGCATTTATTATTACTAAATTTTGTTTTTGCATATTTGTATGTAGATGTTAAGCGTTTGATGGGAAACAGATTCAGCGATAGTATAGTGCAAAAGGACATCAAGTCGTGGCCTTATAAGATAATTGAAGGGTCTTTAGATAAGCCAATGGTTGTGTTTGAAAATGATTCTCAAGACAAGATATTTTCACCTGAAGAAATATTATTCATGATTCTAAGGAATCTGAAAGAGGCTGCTAAAGCATATATTGGAACAACATTTACGGATGCGGTGATAACTGTTCCTGTATATTTTAGTGACAAGCAACGAAAGGCTACTAAGGATGCTGGTATATTGGCTTGTCTTAATGTCACGCGTTTGATTAACGAGCCAACAGCAGCGTTAATTGCTTACTGCTTTGTTAATAGTGGTGACATAAATTGTCCGATAGAGAAGAATGTTTTTGTATTTGATATGGGTAGAGGAACATTTGACGCTCTTTTCTAAATGTTAGCAAGGCTGGTACATTTTCAAAAGCAGATGGCGGTGACACTCATTTGGGTGGAGAAGATTTTGATAAGGCGATGGTGGATCATTGTGTTCAAGAATTCAAAAAGCGACAAAAGAAGGATGTGAGTCAAAATGTAAGAGCAATGATGAGGTTGAAACTAAAGTTACGAGTGAGAAAGCAAAAAGACATTTGTCTTCAACAACTCAAACATCAATTGAAATTGATTCGTTATATGAGGGAATTGATTTTATGATGAAATTCACTAGGGCCAAATTTGAGCAGTTGAATTATGGGTTCTTTGAGAAATGCATTGAGCATGTTTAGAATTGTATAAAAGATGGGAAAATGTGCGAGAACGACGTTGATGAGGTGGTTATTGACTTATTGTTGGTGGATCGACATGAATTCCTAACGTACAACAAATGCTGACAGATATTTTTAACTTTAAATCAATTTCCAAGAGCATTAACGCGGATGAAGCTGTTGCATATGGTGCCACAGTGTTGGCTGCAAACTTAAATGATTATGGCTAGAGGTGGCAATTTTGACCCAAATATAAAAGAATGGGTTTAATTTGGTCATTTTTTTGAATATTTAGGTCATTTGGGTCTTTAAGTTAAATGATGTTTGGGTCCAATAGGCTTTTAAACATATTTTTAAATTAAATGAATGGGTCCAATGGGTCATAGGAATGGGTCGAACGGGTCGACCTAGTTAAACTTTAACCTAATTAGTTATAACTTTTTTAAAAAGTGATATACCCTAATCATAACTTTTTTTTACGTTTTCGTTTATTTTTTAGGTTTTCGTCAGATTTCTTACGTTTTCGTCTGTTTTTTTACGTTTTCGTCCGATTTATTACGTTCTCGTCTTTTTTTACCATTTTGTCCGATTTCTTACGTTTTCGCCTGATTTGTTACGTTTTCGTCCGTTTTTTACGTTTTCGTCATATTTCTTACGTTTTCGTCCGATTTATTACGTTTTTGTCTGTTTTTTTACGTTTTCGTTATATTTGCTTACTTTTCGTACGTTGTTAACGTTATTTATCGGTACCGATTTATTACGCTTTTTTTGGTTTGTTTTTTTATTTTTTCGTTCGATTTCCTTACTTATCGTTCCGATTTCTTTATGTTTTCGTCCAATTATTACGTTTCGCACTGATTTCTTTTACGTTTATCGTTCCCCCTTCGGCCTTTTTTTTTTTAACGTTTTCCTCTCACGCCTGTTTTTATGTTTTCCTCTGATTTCTTACGTTTTCGTCCGGTTTCTTAAGTTTTCGTCTAGTTTATTACGTTTTTATCTGTTTTTTTATGTTTTCGTCCGATTTCTTACGTTTTCGCCTGGTTTTTTACGCTTTGTCTTTTTTTTAAATGAATAAAGACATATAAAACGTAAAAAAACTAAGATAGGGGTGAAAAAACAAAAGAAAACGTCCGAACCAGAAGAAAATATAAACGTAAAAAATCGGACGAAAACGTAAAAAACAAACGAAAACGTAAGAAATCAGACGAAAACGTAAGAAATCGTAAGAAAATAGACGAAAACGTAAGAAATCAGACGAAAATGTACGAAATCAGATGAAACGTAAGAAATCTGACGAAAACGTAAAAAAACGAACGAAAATGTAAGAAATATGACGAAAACGTAAAAAATAGACGAAAACGTAAGAAATCGGGCGAAAACGTAAGAAATCGGACGAAAACGTAAAAAATCGGACGAAAACGTAAAAAACAGACGAAATCGTAAGAAATCGGACGAAAACGTAAAAAAATAGACAAAAACGTAAGAAATCTGACGAAAACGTAAGAAATCGGACGAAAACATAAAAATCAGGCGAAAACGTCAAAAACAGACGAAAGCGTAAAAAAAAAGAAAAAAATCGACGAAAACGCAAAAAAGCTAACGAAACGTATAAAACGTTCTAAAATGTATGAAAACACCATAATTTAGTGGGTCGACCCGACCCGACCCGTTCGACCCATGACCTATTTGACCAATTCTTAAAGCAGACCCCTATTTTACCCATGACCTCGTTCGAGAACTTCCAAAACCCATTTTGACGTCCCATGCCCTAGCCGACCCATTTGCCACCAATCTAATTATGGCTAATGAAAATGTAAAGGAAGTTATCCTATTAGAGACTGTGACCATCCCCTCTCCCGTCTTTTCTCATTAGGCATATGAGACTGGCCCATGCCATAAAATAAAATGAGTAAAGTGATTCCAAGTAACATCCTGTACCTACCATCAAACAAAGGGTTTTCTAAACAAGTTGCAACAATCAAGTGGATTGTCAAATCAAGGTCTGTCAGGGTAAAAGCAGCAAGTCCAGTGAAAACATCTTTTTTGATGCATTTCATCTACAAGACATTCCACCGGCCCCAAAAGGTCAACAAAATGTGATCGTTAGCTTTAGCATAGATGTCAACGAAATCCTTAATGTCTCGGATGAGGTGGAATTCACTGGTCATAAAAAATGTAAAAGCATTGCTGAGAGTGGCAATGTGTCCAAGGATTACATTGAGAAGATGATGAAAAGGTTGAGCGTTGAAGTCTACCATGCATGAGAAAGAGAATGACCATCATCAATGATGTATTTATTTGTAAGATATTTTCAAATTTTTGTATCAACTCTATGCTTTAAGTCAAGCTTTCAGGAGGTTAAATTTTGCTTTGTTTGATATCCTTATTTCAGCAATTCTCTCTTCATTGATCTCTCCTTGTGCACTGGTCTTTAATTTATAAACAACCTACATGTGCATTGGGGTTGATGTAATACAGTAATAGCTACCGTTAATAATTTACCTTGCATCAGATTTCACGATATGATGACACGTTGATACACGGGTCCAAATGATGAGTCTTGATTGCCGAAAACGTGGACCTGTTTATATGTATCACTCAAGAAACAAGAGGTATAGTTAGAATGTATATGGTACTTTCTCCCCGTAAAACACTCCGACGATCAAGTCAATATCGGGTATCGAAAATAATATGTATGTGGTAGCTGGGGAGAGTGTGAAATGTGTGAAGTAACATATATATTACCCACATGCAATATTATAGATTTAAATATTGGTGTAGTGGGAATGTATTGTAGCAATTAAGAAAGTGTTGGTGAATGTTGACGATCTAAACGACTTAGACTCGTTCCTATTTATAGAAGTATAAAGTCTCGTGAAGGTATAACCTTACCAAGCTTGGCATGTTGTAATGTTAAACTCAAGCATTTAGTGGTTGTACAATGTTTGCTCAATTATTATAACAAGCATACATGTTGCACTTAGCAATATCCCAAATCTGATTTTATATTTCCCGCATAGCTTTATGTATGTGGATACCGAGTTTGCACATGCACGTACAACTTCTTTTTTACAAGATACTTTCTTCTACTTGTTGTCAAATAAGGGAAATCAGTAGTATATTTAATATAATATGTGTGGAAGTATAGTATACTTATTAAGCCATCTAGTTGTTTTTGTAACATATAATCTATGAGTCGTGGTTCATAGTCAAAAAACAATAGATCCAACCAACGTTTGAAACAAGTACTCCTAAACAAGTTTTGTCGTTTCACATCTAACTTTTGGTTTATTATCCAAAAGTAGTTCAATTTACTCCTAATGATGACTTTCGATTCATAATCGTGAAAGGAAATAAAACAAAATAAGTTTCAAGACCACAGGATCAGAACATACATTACTGTAACGTATAACCATAACACATAATAACCAATCAAGAATAATGAAGGGATGTGAATGTCAATTTGAACAGTTTATACTAATGTTGTCATGTATAAGCATAACATATAATATTGGTGTCATGTTAGTGAAAGACTTTGTCATATCTCTATAAAATAACATTATCTCAAGTAGTAAGAGGTCCTGATTTTGGAGCAATAAAGTAGCAAAAACATTCAAAGTGAAACTAACAATGAAAATAGAAGTGGCATAGCATGTCACATGTCTTGAATGAACAAGATCAATCATTTCAAACATGCATTTCATAACAAGAAAGACATACAAAGAAAAGTTATGTGGTTAACATCAAATGCATAACAACAATTGACTCAAATGCAAAAACTAACAGCTTAACATTACACTTTTCCAGTTTAACATTACACACCTTAACCAATAATCAAACTAACATAAATGTAATTGGTTTGTATTATGCAATAATTAGGATTTTAGAGAACAAGCTCAATCCTTTCAAAACAACACTCAAAACATATAAACTAATTAGACCTGCAACTTTCATGGGTATCTGAATGCAATATTCAATCTTCAAAACAACAGTCAAAGCATATAAACTAATTAGACCTGCAACTTTTATGGGTATTTGAATGCAATATTCAATGCTTAAAACGAAGTATAATCAGAAATTAAAATGAACAAAAAATGATAATGAAATCACTATCTAACAAGATCACCCAATTATGAAATCACTATTTAACAACATCAAATAATAAAAACATGATTAAACACTGTTAAAAATCAAGAAAACACAATTTTACATACCCTATTGTACCACATTTTGGATGAAAATGAGAAAAGAGGTGATTATCTTGATAATTGGTTTGATATGTGTGTGGGAGAATAAGGAGAAGATGATCGAATATGGGGGGCAAAGAAGATGAAGAGGCCGGTGTGGGAGAATATTGAGTATTTAGTATCTGGTTATGTTTAAAAAGTTGTATTTGGGAGTATCTGGTATATTTGCTTATAAAAAATTATATAAGAAATGTAGACACAAATGTGTATTTATGCACCTCATTAAGAGATATGATTATTGGTAAAAACATGCTCGTTAATAAACAAAAAAACAAGTATTTCCACCAACCAGGCAGCTAAAAATTGATGTGGTTGCCCTAAAAGTACTAGTCTCCCTATATACTCTTTTGTTTTTAGTTCAATACTAATTTGGGTAACAAAATTTCGGAAAAAAATGACAAAACCCAGTTACCATGAGTACAAATGACCCCCTAAGTATAGAGTGAAGTCCTAGAAAAAAGAACCATACTACACTTACTTATACGGAGAGGAGACATGTATCTAATGATTTGCTAAGTGTGCTCCAGATGCCACTAGTCGTCCTAGTCTCTTTTTTTGGTCGAATATTACAAAAGTATTTTTTGGGAGTTAGTATTAGTGCTAGAACATATAGGGTTTGGTCTTCTTTTGAGAATTTTCCACACAACACAACATATTATTTATATATATATATATTATAATATTTTTTAATTTTAAAAGTATTATATATGTTTAGGATATAGTATATATTGATTATAAGAGAGTGACGAAGAGCAGAGAGTATGTGAAGAATCAAATAAGAATGCTATTCTGTAAAGGTTGCTTTAGAATTGGAAGAACCAGAGCCCAAAAATGACTCACAAATTGAGCACTCGTCCTTCATTCAAAATAAAATGTAATCAATTAACCTAAAATTGTTGAAAGATTACAGACAAACGTTTTTTTTTGGGAAATTGGGGCAAACCTGGGTGATAAACCTTAGATTTGAAACGTGTATGTGCATGCAAGGTTATTGGTTTTGTGTATCACGTTATTATGTGATTACTTGTGTTTAAGGTGTAGACATGATTTTATGTATACGATTTTGTGCTTTTGAATGATTCTAGATTGTATATGTAACAAGATTTATAATTGTGTTACCCGCGTAATTGTTAGTCATGTTGAGTTGATTCTTTCGTTGATTACAATGATTGAAATGTCTCCACCTTTGCTGAATTGTTAGTAATATGCTTAAATTTTAGGGTAGCATTGACTAACAATGGTTAGTATCCCAAATTTTATTTGCTATTTTTAGAGTAGTTCTTATATGTCCTAACACTTTAAGAGTTTTTCTTCTCACGATGATAACTCACCTATATATTTAGTACTACCCTATTTATATCGGATTATATATTATATATACTATTATAGGGATGGGCTTCTAGAGGAAAACCATGTTCTATTAGCTCGGAAAAACCTAGAAACAAGAAGATGCTCAGATAAATAAAAGAAACCAAGATGGCCCTAATTTTTTCGAGAAGAGTTAGCCCATAAAGGTAGGGCATCTGTTATAGTAATTTTTAGGGCATTCGTTTTGAGTTTTTTTGGGGTCTCTTTTTCACGATGATTAGGTTTGATACGATCCCATTCTTATATATATATAACTATGTATATGTACATATTGTATATGGATATATTGGTATATGTATATATTTATCTGTATTAAATGTATATGCTATATGTATATGTCTATATAAGGAGCTCATGTTTAGAGATATTTTGGGTTTTATTCACGAGATTTAGGTTTTCTCTACCGATCCATTCCTATATATATATATTTATATTATAGCTAATATGTATATGTATATGTATATATATGTATATATGTAGTTTGTCTATATGTAAAGTATATATGTCTGCGTATATATAGTATATATATATAGATAATATGTATTTACTTATTATATATATATGCTTATTATGTATATGTAGTATATCTGGGATGGGTTCTAGAGATAAACCTTATATTGAGAGACAAACTAGAAAACAAAATACATGTGAGCTAGATTTGTAAACAATATTTCAAACGTTCAGTGTAGATTCACGCAAACTTTTACAAATCTTTACAGTGTTAAATGTTAAAACTTAACACGAACAAAGAGGGGATAACATCTCCAGCTAATCACACCTCATTATCCCCAAAGTTCAAATAGCGTACCAGATGACAAACACATGAAGACAATAAACATCATAATCCTCATATTCGGAAAAAACTCGACTCGTGAAGAAATTGACAACATGAAAAGTTCCAGATCAAACCTGAAAATCGTCAAAAAGGAAACAATATATGTCGTGTCAGAAGAGATTAATCAAGAGGAATTAAAACCCTTCAGTGGAATTAGCCGCATTATGCTCAAATTCACTACGACTCACTTAAACGAATCTAGTTACTTCAGCCAGATATATGAAATAAAGTTATTTTAGTCTAATTATTAAGATTTATTTTTATTCTAGTAATTTATCTGCTTTTAGTACTTAGATCTCGTGTAGACATGAAAACACATATTCATTTAACTTTTGGTTTATTTTGTGCCTTATATTGGGTCTATTATATCATAATAGTATTATTGTGAATATAGTGTGTAATGACATATAGGCATCGAGGTTATTGATCTCTATGGAAGGATAAAAAGGTAAGTAGGCTTGAATTCACTAATTTAATTATAATACTTATTGAGATTAATTTTACTTTTAGAGCATCAATGTGCATCTAACAGATACATAATTTTACCCCCACCCCCACCGCCCAAGGAGATTAGGAATGCATATTTGAAGATAGCTTGGACGTTTTATAAGAGCATCAATGTCGTTAAGCATCTAATGACGGGTGACTAAAGGCGATCATTATATGTCACTAGATGCATAAGGGCATACAATGGAGTGTATGATTCAAGGCATCAATGAGTCATGATTAGTGCGAATCGTGCGCAGCGTATTAGAAAGGACTTGATATTTGTACGGTTGGCATAGTGCAGGTTATCATGCTGAACTCGTCATTTGTAGTGAATAGCTCTGCGCTCATCTCAGCTGCTAACGTGATTTTAGTGATCCGCTCTTGAGGTAATTTAGTGCATCGTCTTAAGGTACTTTAGTGCAATTCTGTTTATGGCAATTTTTAGTAGCTTTAGTTGAGTCCATCTTCAGTAAAGGGCTGTACCAGACCTATCATGCGCCGAGTTGATACTAAAATGTTTACATAGTGGATTTGAGGCATCGCAATGAGTAGTAAGGCTAAGGGCGATCAGATGAGATAGTTACATAGAGGATTAGGCATCAATGAGTATTATTAGGGCATCAATGAGTATTATTAGTGCATCATTAAAGTTATTAGGGCATATGCTTGTTATCATTTACGAAGATAGTTTGGTTGATTAGCCGGCTAGGTGATATATTAGGCAAAGCATAAAACTTGCAGATTCTTGTTTTTTGATTGGTTTTTAGCGTTTGCGGTGAACTTGCACTCATTATCCTTTTTATTTTCTTTTTTAGTTTTTACTTATTTTCTTCTTTAGGGTCATTATATTGTAACAGCTTTAACGCCGGATGAAGATTTGGTTAAAGGCCGGATGTATGGTTTTCCTCAAATCATACCGAAATAGGTATGTCTGGCTACTCGTGGTAACGGGTCACATTGCAAAAATGGCCGTAAATAATTCATTATCAGGATAGATGTAATGAATATGCTAGTTTTCATATGCCTCACCTGCTTTTCTTAGTGGTTGCTACATCCGGAGCCGGTTATGTTCTTGAGAGCAGTAATACTGTTGATTTAGCTGGCCTTCATTACACTTGTGCGGGAACCATGATGGTAGCAGCATCTGCTAGCACTTTAAACCAGGTTGGTATAAATGTTTACTTGTATGCCTTTTGATCTACATTACTTTATGATAATATGCTTTAAGTGAACATCATGAAATTAGAAGACTTACCCTTGATTGTTTTATTGCTGCTATTATTGTCATTTCAAAGTAGGAACTTCCAAAATCATATATTTAATTGCATCTGTTTAAGATACTTTAGTGCATCCGTTTGATGTAGTTTAGTGCATCTGTTTGATGTACTTTAGTGCATCCGTTTGAGGTACTTTAGTGCATCTGTTTGTATCATAGTAGGGCATCTAAATATCATAGCATAGAGGATAAGGGCATCAATGAGTATTATTAGGGCATCATTGAGTATTATTAGTGCATCATTAGAATTATTAAGGCATCTGTTTGTTATCATTTACGAAGATATTCTGGTAGACTAGCCGACTAGGTGATATTTTAGGTAAAGCAGAAACTTGCAGGTTCTTTTTTTTGTTTTTAGCGTTTGCGGTGAACTTGCACTCATTATCCTTTTTTTTACTTTCATTTTTTGTTTTTACTCGTTTTTTTGTTAGGCCACGTAGGGCAATCCCTGTGGGTAATGTGAATTCAGATCCTTCTCCATTTACCCTTTTAGAATCGGATAATCAGAATTAGTTTTGTTTGAAGCTAAAACAGATAATTGTTGGTTTGAGAGTTTGTCCAAATCTGATTATTTATGATTTTATTTCTAAAGTATGTAAAATACTAACACCGTGTGTAAATAATTGGATAACTTATCAGTTTTGCTGCAGTTAAAACAAAAAATTTAAACTCTGAATAAACATATATGAGTTCTGAATATTTGTTTACTTTCTTATACATTTTAATTTCACAGGTTCCAAGTCTTACATGTATTTTTTTTTCCTTCGTTAAATATTCCAGGTGTATTAACGATGGGAAGTCCAACAAGCTATTGGAATTCAAATTGAATATTGAAGGTTGGATAAGCTTAATGAGGCTATCATAAGCAATGATAATGTACATGCGACTCTTGAATATTGAATGAATATATCTCATGCCTTTGTCAACAGGAGAGAATATCGCAGCGAGGTAATACCTAAAAAATATTGTATACTTGCTGCATGTTCTGACATATGTATTTAAAATATCGAATGCTATCTATAGGAAGTATAGACTTCATGTCACTATATTTTGAGTTTAAACAAAAAAGTGATTCTTGCTAATATCAAAGGATTAGGGCATCAATGATTATTATTAGGGCATCAATGAGTATTATTAGTGCATCATTAGAATTATTAGTGCATCTGTTTGATTTCATTTTCCAATATATTTTGTAGGCTAGCTATTACACTAGACAACATTGCTGATTAAGGCTGGTTCTAGTTTGGTTAATGTGAGTCCCAATGAATAGATCTTCTTAGCTTGTTAAAGCTTAGTTAACTTGGATAAATCCAAACTAACTATATGAGAAACTATGATTATGAATACTACAAGTTATGCAGAATCTAACTTGTAATACTAAGAAGAACAATGTAAACAAAACTTTTGAATATATATTGATTGCAAATATTCTGCCTAGGTTACAGAATAACTAACTATGAAAACTTATATCACTTCTATATCTTACTATGCCGTAGGGTTCCTTTTATACACTAAGGAAAACCCTAATGGGCTTACAAAACGCGTCAAGTGATCATGCATATCTATTCCTAATATAACTCATGCATATCACTTAAGCAGTACTAACTATATAACTAACAGTACTAACTATACTGACAGTACTAACTATTATAACTAACAGTACTAACATACTTAGTCTATATTCTTCAATCTTCAATAGCAGTACTAAGTCCATCAGCAGTATAAACTTGTAGAAGCTCTTAATTCCCAACAATCCTCCCCTAAACTTGTGATTTATCACCAAATCATCAAGTTTCTTGAATTATAGCTTTTTGACTCTGAGAGGATTCTTCCAAACATTCTTCTACTTCTGTACTTGTGATCTTATAAACCTTAGAAGTTCAAATACCATCTCATTTTCATGATCAACCTCTAGTGTTCTTAAAACTTTCTTGTTGAAGATCAAATCCTGGCCTCTTCATAACTT
>BQNB010012537.1:0-78951 GCA_026074375.1 Tanacetum coccineum
GAGAGAGAGAGAGAGAGAGAGAGAGAGGATATGCAAAGGAAGTGGCATCAAGACACGTATATACCCTATAGTGGGTTTTTTTTACTATTAAAAGGCTTATGAGGAGTAATGTATTTCAAATGCAAAACTGCTGTTTAATATATAGTATAACTAGTGACTCAATTAAGATTTTATTATTTTTGAAGAAAATGACATGATTAGCGTGTATTTGTATTTAAAACTTGATGTTAATTTTAGTGGATATTTGTAAACACTAATAAGAAAATAAGTTTATTTGTCATTTTTAATATTGAGTAATCAGACTCAAAATAAAGTTAGCCAATAATCAAGTAAAACTATATATAAAATGCAAGATACCTCACATTAAAGGGGTGTTTAGTTCGCTGTAATCTATTAGGATTGGTTGTAATTGTAATTCAGATTACCTTACGTAAGCTGTTTGGTTCGCAGAATGGATAAATTGTAATTCAAATTATATTATGTAAGCTGTTTGATTTGTGTTGTAATTGTAATTCAGACATTACAATTACATCAAGGGAGAGAATTCGGATTACATAGGAAGTTGAGTCGAAAGTTTTGAATTACGTTGTAATTTCAGGATTTTATCCTTTAAATTATTATTATTATTATTATTATTATTATTATTATTATTATTATTTATTAAACATCACTTTTATTAGAAAATCATAGGGTTTACAAAAAATTAGTGGGAAATCGAGATACTATCTGGGTCTCCACTCCTCTAGCTTTAGCGAAGCTAATCCTACTAAAAATATGAATAGGAGTACGTACCCCAATATCTTGAGTCACTGAAAACTTTCGGATCTGCTTTAGTAGGGTCACTTCTTCCTTCTCAAGTTCTCCAGAAGAAGAGAATGAGAAAGGGATAAAACCATATCTGATATTTGCACATTTAGCCTCAAACTTGACGCGTTTACGTTGTACAGCCTCCAATCACCGCACGCCTTGATACAAAATCAACCATCCCAGTTTGCGTCAAGGGCAATGAACCTGTCTGATCCACACATACATCAAGCCCTTCGTCTGTAATAATTCGTAATTTTCAGATCATTATTTAACCTTGTATTTTTACTATTTTTTTAGAGACTGTAGCAACCCATAAATTTCAAGTCATTATTTAATCTTATACTTTTTTTATTTATTTTTTTTTACATAAAATTTACTTTTTCGGTTAACCGGATAGGTTATCCAATGCGAATCCGACTCTAGACTAAATATTAGTCTCAATGCTCTATGCATTTTTATTATTTTACATATGTACATTATATGTTAGTATTTTATAGAAATAAGTACAACAAAAAGGACTAACGGTGTAAAATATTCATTATGGGCAGAAATTACTATTGTGCCCTTAGGCTTAGATGAGTCATATGTCCAGGAATATGTCACAAAAACATACGTATATGTGTGTTTGTTGTGTCGTGTCCTTCCCAGGAACAATTAGGAGGAAAAACTTATCCAATCTAAGCTAGCTCAAGAATTCTTCTCAAGATCAATCCAAGAGTTATAAAAAAGGTATAGGTCATTGTTGTTGTTATGGAGATATCATAGAAGCATCAACGTTATTATTCATATTCCTCAATCAAGTTAAGTAATTAAATTTAGTTTTAAATCATGTTTATGTTGATTAAGGGTTTATAATAAATTGGGAGTTTATGCTAAATTGATGATTAGATGAACCCTAATCTTGAATTAAGATGAAAACATGCTTTAGAAAATCATGTTATGTTAGAATTAAGCTAATAATAAAGTTGTTATGTTGATTGTATCATTGGTGGAAGAGTTAGGATAGATTAAAGGGTATTCTGAAGTTGTGGTGGATTTTTGGTTGATTTTAGGTAATAATACCTTGTTGTCCAGAAACTAAACATAGGTTAAGGGGTGTTTAAAAATGTTTTGAGAAGCTAAAACCATAAGATTTTGTTAGTATACTTTCATATGCAAATTTCGGTATAAAGAACGCGAAAATCCGCCTTATAACGAAGAAGTTATGGTTGTTTTAAGTTGGCGAAACATTAAAGTTCTTAACAGCTCAAAAATGGTTTCGGGTACATTCTGTCCGAATTTTAAAACTAAGGTGGTGTTTCTTTTTCATAAAGAGCCTCTTAACAGCCTCTTAATCTGACTCATTCAGACGCGCTCAGACATTTGGCTCATTAAGTACGTTTGTTTTTTTTCTTTCGTTCAGACGCGGTCAGAGGCTAAAACATCTTAACCAACTAGATGTGGATGGGGGGTCTTGATGCCTCTTCACTCTTTACTCTCTTTTTTTCCTTTAGTTATTTTTGTTTTGTGAGATAATTTTTTTACTCCTCTTTTAATATTGATATTACTTTATAGAAAATTAATTTTTTTTTGTTAAATAAATAATGTTCAAAATACTAATGATGATAATGCTTAAATAATTTTTAAAATACTAATTTTTTTTGTGGCTCGTGTAATTTGCACCTGAGTTTAAATTTTCACTAAAAAGTACTTTAATTGTTAATTGACAATGTTAAGTATACTATGAAATTTTATTTTTCGCAATCTTGTGATTGTAAAGTTAATGACAGTAACAATTTGCAAAATATTGAAGATGTTTAACCGCATGGGAGTACAATACATGACTACTTTGTGAGAAATAAATTAACACAAAATTTTGAATGTTTTTTAAAACATTTTATTCTCAGGTTGCACAACTATGTTAATTTTATGACTAAAATGCTCTATATAATTTTTAAACATGTTTATGTTTCGTAAGAATAAAACTAATTTTAAGAATAAACTGATTTGTACTTCTATCTTTCAGACATTTAAAAAGTAAAAAACAAACAATATTATTTCATAAACAAACAACACCTTACTTGATGTGCACTGGAGTCTAAAATTGACAAGATTTCATTTATGGATTTCTACTTACATACAAATGATCAAATCTCGTTGTGTTGCTTACAAGTTTTTCATTGTGATGTAATTATGAGACAAATGTTATATCCATTTCAAGGAAATCAACGCGATTACTTTTCAAATGACATATTTAGAGGTCGTTCTCTTGTATCTTGTGTTGTTGTATTATGAAGTAACGCCCCTGGATATATTTCCGTTGTGACACATTTTTGGGGGTGTTACATAATGTTTGTTGTATGTGCTTGTGCAAGATTTCAAGTCACACCTAAAGGTTCACATCTTCATGCTGTGAAAAGAATCTTTAGATACTTGAAAAGGGTCAACAATACAACAAACACCAGGAGCCTTTTGGTATCCTAAAGGACTCACCATTTGTGACTTCGAGAAGCTTATCTAATAAATATGGATATAAGGAGGATGGGAATCATATAGCGGGGGTGGATGGGTGTGATATATTAATGGGGGGGTTTGTGGTCTGACAGTGACTAAGCAAGGTGCACAGTTTAGACAGGAAATCCACAACAGGAGGTTGTTAATTTCATGGAAGCATATTGATTTCATATCAATGTAGGAAGAAAATTATAGTTGCCACCTCTTCTACTGAAGCAGAGTATGTAGCTGCTAGCTAGGTTGCTGAGACAAGTCCTATGAACTTCAAATTAAATGGTGGATATGGATACCATCCCCCGCTTCATGAAGACCAAGATTTTCATTGATAATGAAAGCACAATCTCTATAGTTAAGAATCCAATGTTTCACTCAAAGACTAAGCACATTCAGATAAGACGTCACTTCATCAGGGATTCAAATGAAGCAAGAAGCTTATTCAAATAATCAAGATTCATACATATCACAATTTGCAACTTCTCACAAAAGCAGGTTGATGGTTGGCAGATTCCAATATACCTGATTGTACGATTAGAAGCTTAACTCTGAAGTATTGATTGAAGGGACGAGTTAATTATGAAGTCTTGATTAATGAGAAAATGATATAAATGAAATAGAAACAGAGCGAAGGATAAACCGCAAGTTTTTATTTGTACTGTAAGATATTCTTAATGCTGTAGTTACTTTTAGTACTGTTTAAAATTAAAAGAGTTTGCATCGAATCATCAGGTTTGGGTGAAGGGTAGGAAATCCCAACTGAATCCTATCACACTTCTCTAGCCCTAAATCATAACCAATTACTGTTCCATCTTTATCTTAAGAACCCCAAAAAGACTCAAAACCTAGGACAGCCAAATATAAATATTCTTACTCCCAGAATAATTGTAAAAACTTGTTCTTGTTGATCCCAACTTAAGAATCTATTCTTTAAAATAAATTTAGTATCAGGAGCAGTAATTAAGGGGGTTTTAAAATTCTTGAGTATAATGTTTGTCTTTTAAAGGAGTATGTTTACCTTGATAAATCCAAAATAAACAATGTATAAACTTTGTGTGTATATTAAAGAGTATGTGAGAAATCTACTAGTCAATACTTAGAAGAAATTATTAAGTGTAAATAAATATGAAAGGAGAAATATTAACAAAAGGCTTCAATATTATTAGATCAATAATACGAGTACTCTATCTGTAGTAGGGGGTTCTTTACATTCACAAGTGACACAAAGGCAAGTTTTAAATCTTTTGTTCGGGAACTTATTATGATAATGCTTCAGTTGAAAGCATTATATTGATGATGATTTTTATTTATTATTATGGACAATGTTTTTATATTTTTGGTTTTTTCTTGTTTTTATTTATCTTATACTAATACTAATAAAAGAAAATGAAAAATATTTTTGTGTTTTATATTTTTATAAATAAAAGAAAATATTCACAAACGGGAAAATTAACTTCACGAGGGAAGGGTCTTCAAACACGACAAACTTCAACTCAATATTCGTTTCACGGCCTCCCCGGCAGCGGCGCCAAAAATTGACAGCTTCCTTTTACCACATATATAAATATAAATAAATATATAAATATATATAACAAATAGGATAATATCAATGATAGTAGTATAGTAAACCGGAAGTATCGGTTTCTCACTTCGTTATCCACAAAGTTTAAAACCGGACCCGGGTCGTTCTTCCCGACGAGGCGTGAATGGAAAATCGAGTCGAGGTTTGGGGATCATGCTTGAATAGTCAAAGATTTGATTATTTTATCTATTTCTACAATTAAAATGCAAAAACGAATAAATTAAACCTAAAAACGTAAGCTAGAAAGGATTTAAACTCAAAACCGATAACGGAATCGTAAAAACGCGACTTAAAAACCTAAATTATCAAATTTTAAACCTAAAGTGATTTTTTTACTTTTAATAAGTTATAAGTGACTAAAAAGAAAGAATAAAAAAACTAGATCAAAAACGGAAGTGTTTAAGGCTAAAAACGCGAAGAAAACGAGAACGGGATTCGATCCGTTCTTTAAAAATCAAATTTCTAAAAAATTAACCCTACGAAAGCAATTCTATTTTTCCTAAGTGCAAGATGATAAAAGAAAATTTTCTAAAAAAGAATTATATTTTTTTGACTTTTTAATAATTTATTATGAATTAAAAATGATTTTAAAGAAAATAAATGATAAAAAATACTAAACGATTTTTAAAAATTATGAAAAAATTACAAAAACTAGCTAAGGATATGAGGGCCCTATGAAAAATAAGCTGACACTAACAGCTTATTGCAATAAGCTGTTAAAATTCAAAAGGACTTATAAGCTTATTGGGCCAACAAGCCCTTAAGGAATTAATTGTGCACAATACTCACGGATGAGCTATTGTAGCACAATTGGTTATGCAGTGTGTGTTAGGGACGTGGGTATAAAGGGGGAGGTCCAGGGTTCGAGCCTGGGCCTCTCTCTTTTTATAAAACATTTTTTTTTCAAATTTTTTTTAAAAACTTAAACATTAAGCTAAAATAACAAACTTTATAAAAAGGACTTTTTATGAAAACTACAAATAAGCTGAGAAATAAGCAAAAAAAATAACAGTTTTGCTAGTGAACCTAAAGATTTAGAACTTTTAAACTACAAACTGAAATAAGCTACAACTAGGGCTAAAATAAGCTAAGGCAGTTAATATGCTACACCTAATAAGCTCTAGGAGCAAAAATAAGCTAGGACTAACAGATAGATAAGCCCACATGGGCAGATAAGCAAATGGCACAATATGCTAAACCAACAGCCTAAGGGGATCTTTTTGGGCTTATATTTAAGCAATCAAACCAACAAACTAACCCTCAAAACCTAAAAACAACTGAAACTAGACCTACTAGCTATAAGAAAAAGGAAAAATTAGATACTATGAAGAACAGATAAGCAAAGAAAAAGACCAAGGACAAGGGCAGTTTGAACTCAGCATGTGCTGTTTTCTTTGAAAGAATAAAAAAATGGCTTTTTCAGCCTTAATTTTGAGCAAGCAAAAAGAGACTGAATTGCAAATAAAGTCAAAACAGATGAAATTTATGCTATAAACAACTAGTGCAAGAACTTTAAGATCTTAAAACAGAGTTAAGCTATCTTAAAAATTAGATTGAAAAAGGGCTTAACACATTTGAGAGTAAACCAATATGTTGACAAATATGTTCCAAATGTAAAATACACTTGGTACACTTAAACTTAACTATCCCTACTGCATTTGTAACTTATATCAAGCATAAACCTAACTCTACTAAGCATCAATACAAATTCTTAATAAATAAGATAAGCTAAGAACTCAAAGTTCCACAGATTCTCACCAAGGATTCTAAAAACCTAAATTTTGAGATTTGACCTTAAAAAACTTGAAATTTTTTACCAAGAGACTTAATTTAAACTAGCTAAAACTAACTCAGAAACCAGAAACCATTTTTAACTTGGTTTGACCCGTTTTGAAACCATATGCCAAACACCCTTTAAAGTTTCCTTTTAACATTTTTAAACTTGAACATACTGGATTAAGCAAGATTTTTCTAGCGACCAGACAACAAACAAGCATAGATGATGCCAAAAGAATTAGGAAGCCATATAAGGAATTTGGTTTGCCGGGGGGGGGTGGTGTTAATCTGGTTATTTGTAATGCACAATTCAAGAAGATTTTAAAAAAAAGTTTAAAGAGAATCTTTTTATCAAGATCAGGGAATGCTGGTAAAGAAAAGGAGCACGTAAACAAAAATGCTTGCGGACAATTGGATGCTGGTATTGTCAATTTGCGGGATCAACAGTCGTAGAGGAAGAAGCGTCAAAATCATGCACTCATGGCAGATATGCTCAAAATAATGAGGTATCTTTGTGTTCTTAAAACATTGCATTGATTCATACAATACCCTTTAAAACTGGGTAATGAAAAATAATCAGTAGGTGATCTCTGTGTCACAAATACTTGCTTTTAGTCAAGTTGTTCAAGAAATAGAAGATAACTTGTTACTTTTCAAAATCAACAACTTTCTCTAAATGAAAAGCCTTATCCGTTTCAGGCAAATTGAAATATTGAAAAGGATGGCAAAAGCTCACAGAAAAAAATATAGCGAAATTGGATTGAATGCTGTGTAAAAAGAAAAGGGATCAATGCAGCCTAAAACTTAGGGGGGAATTCATGGAAAGATTCTTCCAAGAATCTATTGGAGATTAATTATTTGGATAAGTTCCAAGTAAGTAAAATTGGCTTAGGGTATGAAATTAAAATCAAATAAATGAGTTCTAAGTTTGTGTGTGTGGAGAAATATGATTTTATCTTTTTTAATTGTACAGAAGAGGGACTCGGTTAGAAAACCTTTGTACAGTAGATTTATAAAAACTAATGATTTTAAAGGTGTTCCACATCCCTTAAGTGGAGATTATACTCCTACACCACAAGAAGAAATTGATGAGTCTTGTTGTTTATGGTAAAAAGGACCCCAAGAGTCTGAACCCTGTGTATCAGATGATAGAATCAGTAAATATTCTCCTTTCAATTATTGTTTGTGCTGGAGTATATTGGAACTTCCTTCCTGAACATTATGTTGATCCTGGAATCTGAGATTTCATAGTCCTCAAGAAGTGTATGTGTCTAACCATTATAACAACAAATGAAAAAGGTGTGTCTGCCCAAAATCAAAAGAGGTTGAACCTAGTTGTGTCACATATATAAAAACTCCTAGGCAACCAATTAAAGATCAAGAGACACATGAAGTTAAAGGAAAGAATTAGAATGAAATGATGGAAAGAGAATATGTAATGGGTTTCTTTCATCAAGGAAAAAAGTATTTTGTTTGTGGCAGCTAAGTCATTGATCAAAGATTGTGACGATTATGTAAATGTGGAAAATGGCAACGCAGAGGTGAGTTTAAGAAACAAAGTTTTTTTAATACTGGTAATTGGAAGCGCGCGACGCACTCTCTCTCCAGTATGGGACTAATGCAAACAGGGTTTAACTCATTATAATCTTTTTGTTCTAGATAGTACAACTTAATGATGGTAGCCAAATACCATTAATGCGCACGCGCGCGCTCGCGCCTAATATTAATACTAGTAGGACAAACATTAATTCTGTTAGGCCTAATATTAATACTGGTAGGACAAACATTAATTCTCTTTGGCCTAATGTTAATACTGGTAGGGTAAATGTTAATTCTGTCAGGCCTAATGTTAATACTGGTAGGGTAAATGTTAATTCTGTCAGTCTAATGTTAATATGGTAGGACAAATTGTTAATCCTGTTAGGCCTACAGTTAATTACTGGCAGTTCTCAATGTTAATATGTTAGATCTAGACAGCAGAGTACTACCAAGTCCTCAAACAGTTTTAGTCCTATATGAACCAAAGGTAAATCTCTTTAATCAAAGAAGGCTTTTTTCAAAAATCGACATTCATCTGTAAGAAAGACCATTTGCATCAAATTACAGCACAAATGTCCTTCTCATGCTTTCAAGGAAAATTGGGGATCGGTGTTAAGACCTCAGCAGGTTACTAATTGGAGGAACTCTAACCATATCTTATGTTGACAGTGGACAACTTTTTTTAGAACTCGTGAATGCTAAAGTTCAAAAGGCAGACCAAGCTGTAACGGCCTCGGTCCTAGAGAAAAAATAATTTCTCTTTTTCATGTGCAGGATCATCCACTGCAGAACATGGTCGATAGAGGTATATTTGATAGTGGATGCTCAGGGCACATGACATATAACAAGGATCAACTGGAGGATTTTGAAGAATTCAATGGGGGATCTGTTACCTTTGGAGGTAGCAAAGGCTACATATCTGAAGGTTAGGTCATATCAATTTTAAAAACCTAAACAAACTTGTGAAGGGAAACCTTGTAAGAGGTCTACCTTCCAAGGTTTTCAAAAATGACCATACATGTGTTGCCTGCCACAAAAGATAGTCTTAAAAAGATCTAAGCAAGAACCAAGCTGCAAGGGGGGTGTGTATTGTTTCTTTTTTTGGAAAAAATAAAGGGGGGTTGGGTCCGAAAAGGGTAAAGAAGCTGCGATAGGTATTTTGAAAATGGAGAAGTTGTGTTTACCAGACTCTGAATGAGGAGATCAAGAGGCTCAAGGGAGGAAAGGTCAAGATGGATCCCTAGTTCTCTTTGGTTACACGGGCGGGGTTTGCTCACTTTCTAAGACTAATGTCAAATGCTTCAGGGGAGGAACAAGTTAAAGACAAAGGTCTACTACATTAGAAGCAGCTAAAACTCTCTCCAGGGTTGCTTCTCAAAAGACAAAGTCAATAGATAAGGGAAGGAGGTATAAGAGAAGGAAAGAGACTAAGGGAAATAAGGTTGTCACTAGATTGGATTTTCAAGAAGAAGTTAGTATTGGGTATGCTGAACTAGTTAATACTGGCAGTATTAAAGTTAGTACTGTTAGTGGCAAAGTTAGTACTGTTAGTGGACAAGTTTTAGTACTGGAAAAGTATTAAAAGTCCTATTACTTACCTGATAAAGGACAAAGAGAAGAAAGCTCCTATGATCATTGAAGAAGCTCCTAAGAAGATAAGGAACAAATTTACAGGAGGAAGCGTCTCGTTAAAGCTATTAGATTGGATACTTTGGAGAAAGAAGAAGTAGGCTAATTAAGGACACTTGATTCTCCTCTTTGCACAAGACTTGCAGAAGAAGAAGAATTAAAATGAGCAACAAAGCAAAGAATGAGCTCAAGTTCAATTTGAGTCAGCATTACTACATTTGAGATTGGTTTTTATTAGAGAAATGATTGTAAGCTAATCAGGGTTGTCAAAGTGTGTGCTAGGAAGTGGCTTACAAGGAAGGGTAAAAGGGAAGACTTTGCAAAGAAGATGGTATGAACTAGTAAATTAAAAGTAAGAAACACTTTGCAGAGGTAAGAGCAAGAGCTAAAGAGATATTTGTGTGTGTGTGTACTAATCAAGCATGGAGAACATATATGATGATTTACTTGAAGAATCAGGGGAATGGAAGCTGTATCTAAGCTGAAGAATTTAAGTTTTTGAAGAAGTGAAAAGAAGAATTTGATATGTGGTGAAAAGTATGTTGAATCTTTGTGCCCTATAAACTTTGAAGCTAAAAAGATGTTGAAAAGATTTGGTGAAGAACTTCAAACAAAGACTTCAAAAAGACTAAAGAGTGATGAAGCAAAAGATGATGAGTCTACCAAGAAGACTGGAAAGAGGAGAAAACAGATAGCTAGGAAAGGATTACATTCTGACAAGACTGATGAGGATGAATCTAAAGCTAGTAAAGATGTTGATCCTATTTCAGGTACTAATATTCCTATTAATCCTATTCATGTGGCTATAAAACCCCCAAGTATAGCTACTTATAAGATCATCAAGCAAGGAAAGGAAGGTGTGTACCAAATTGTTAGGGAAGATGGAACTGATATAGTGTACATAAATTTTGGTGTTATGCTGAAGGACATAACCAGGGATGATCTTACTGAATTATATAGGATTGTCATGAATAGATATGGTTTGAATGGACCAGAGGATGAGCTTGAGAAGGTACTTTGGGAATATTTAAAGAATATGTTTGAGGCACCCCTTAGTACAGATCCTATTTTGAGTTTATTAGGTAAACAAAGAATCATAAGTTGGAGATATTATAATACCTGCAGAGTACATTGCTTAAACTTGGAGTCATTAGATATTTATATGTTGACTGAAAGAAAATATCCTTTAACTGCTGAGGTATTCAAAGCTATGCTAGATAAAAAGCTTCAAGGAGGAAAACCAGATGAGGATGGCTACAAACTTTTGAAAATGATGGAGAAGCAAGATGGCATTAGGAAGTAATGATGATTGATGAGTTAGATATCTAGAATGGAGATGAGGAGAACAACGCTTGGTGGAGGTGCTATGCACTAACACAACAAATGGTTATCAGTCCACCATGTCTAACAGACATAAGGACTGGCTATTACTAGGAGCAATACGGTAGCTTTGGTAAAGATTCTCAATCCTTTAATGGTTGACAATTTGCAAAAAAATTATATGGTTATCAACTCACCATATCTGGTTAGTAAAGAGTTGGCTAGCACACAAGTTTATGGATTGTGGTAAAGGCTGTCTGAAAAACATAACTTAGACCATGTGGTTAATAGCTTTTTTTGGTAAGACAAATTGCAAATCCATATTAGATGGTTGACACTTTTACCAAATGGGTGGATGGTACATAAACTCACCAAGTTTCATGTACAAAGAGTTGACATGGTAATTAATCCACCATGGAAATATCTTTTAGGTGCAAAGGATTGACTAGCCTGAGCAAACGAATACAGGTAAAGGGCTATCAATCCGTTTATGGCTATAATGGTTTGCCAAAAACACTATGTTATTCAACTCACTAATGTTCATGTACTGAGAGTTGAAATTGGTTTTAGTCAAATGGACATGCACCCTTTTGGTGGCCAAAAAAGGACTGATTACCTCCAGGTAAATGGCTAACTGTAAAGAGACATCAGAATCCATTTAAAGTTTTAATGATTCACCTCTTATGTCGAGCTTCGGTGTCATGAGCTTAGGCAAACGTAATTGCATTTTGTGATGTCTGCATCTGTTGCATTATCACTGGGAAAGTCTTGCGGTCCTGCATATACATTTACATAAACCTATGAAATTCACCAACTTTATGTTGACGTTTTTAAATGCAATGTTTTTCAGGAGGTCATTAAGCACGAGGTGCGAAGGATACATTGGTGGTTATATTTTGAAGTCATGCATTAAAGATTTAGTCGCATTACATTTTGTATATCTGTTATGGGCTGAAAATCTTTGTAATAATAACAAGTAAAGCTTCGGGCTTTTGTAACACATACTTTATTAAATCCAATGTATCAGTTTTAAACGACTTTTTGGTCGTTCTTATATTATCTTGTGTTATTGATCTGAGAAGTAACACGCCCCAGACCCTTATTCCGCTGCGACCCAATTTGGGGGTGTTACACTTTGTATCCTTGTAGATTTCTCCATACTTAACTTTTTATGTCATGTTCAAACATTACTTTCAAATCACCCCATAACACTCTTTCATATTCATCAACTGGCCTTTTTATTCCATGCTTTTCTTTGACCAACTTCTAGAGAGTTTCTAAGTCTTCTATATCAATACCCTGAAGCATCCTAATCATTAATGAATATCTTTTTGAACTTCCATTAGCTCTTATCAAGTGATAGAATCCCTTCTGTCCTTCTTTAACAACCTTATATTCAACAATCATTGGAGGTTTTGTGGCTACAGGTATAGCATCAATTGTTATTTCTTCTTCATCTTGAACTATCTCCATATGCTTTTTCATTTCTTCCTCCTCTGGATCATCATCCTTTTCAGCTTCTACATTCTCATCTATCTTCTACTTTTTTGACTTATCAGACTTAAGTTTATCCCCTGCTCTTTTAAAACTTTCCTCTGTTCTTGTCTCACTACCTTTCACTACTTCTGAATTCATGTCCACAAAAGTATTTACCCTTTTCATCTCCTTATCAAACAACTTTTAGATTTCATCATAGCTTGTGCTCTTCATCTGACTATGTTTGTATCCAGCCATATTTTTCAAATAGGTAGACAGTTGATTTCTCTTTTGAGATTTGGTAGGTGGCTTTCTTCTTATCTCTTTAGCTCTAAGCTTTGCAAAGTGCTTCTTTCTTCTGTTCATGAGCTCTACAAATAATCTTGATCTTTCCTCAATGGTTATCTCTCCCTGTTCTTCTGCTTGTAGCCTTTGAGCTAATTCAAAGTTTTCCTCCATCATAGCTTATGTGTTATCCCATGATTCAATCAAAGCTATACTGGCTTCTTCTTCCTTTTGCCTTGCAAGCCTCTTTTCTTTTATAAGTTCAGCTTGCATTTGAGCTTCAAGATTTCTAGCCATTTCTTCATCAAGAACAACTTGATCTTTCTTCTTCAAAGGTCTTGCAGGCTCAACCATTATTGCCTTACCTTTGTCTTTAGCATGTGGAAGTTGTGATGCTTTTAAAGGTGATGATGTTGTTTTGAATTCACTTGGCTCTTAACTACAACCCCTCTAGCCTTGGGTCTTGTAGTTGTAGTTGTTGTAGCAGCAGATGTAACAGCTTTGGGTTCAGCTGCTTTGATTTCTATTAGAGTTTGAGCCAGAGTCAACTCATCAATAGTTGTTGTTGGACCATTGGCAGTAGTAGCTTCAACATTTGCAGTAGTAACTACTTTACCAGCAGTAGTAACTGGATCAGCAGCACTAACTTCCTTTTCAGCAATTTCTTTTTCATGTTCTTCCAACATACCTGTATCAAACATCAGGTTATCATCATTCATCTCTTGAGTCTCATCCACCAAAGTCACTTTTGTATCAGCATTAAGATCCTTAATTTTCCTTTCTTGTTTGGATGCATCCTCCTGATTACCTAAACTGACATCAATAGAGGATTTTACCCTGCTAGTTGAACCAATCTTCCTTAATCTCTTGAGCCTTGGAGTTTTAACTTCCTTCTCTTTTCCAATTGCTTGACTCTCTTCTTTAAGCTAGCAATCTCATTTGCTTGAGCAGTCTTGGCTTTCTCCAAATCAAGGACTTTCTCTTGTAGGTTGGTACATAAATTCATTAATTCAGAAAGTTGCATACTATCCTCACCACTTTGAGGTGGATCATAGGAAGGGGTAGATACATGAGCCTCATCAGTAATAGGCTTTGTAGGACCACTGTCTTTCCTCTGTTTTCTCCTTGACTTCTTCTTTTGAGATTTAGATGATAATGGTTGAGAAATAATAGGTGTGGAATGGGAATCAGAAGAAGCAACTGAATTTTCACCCATATATTCTGATGCTTGAATCATCATTGTTGGGAATAGAGGTGTGACTCTTCCAGAAAAACCCTTTCCTGATCTCTTCATATTATCAAACACCTTCTTGGTATGGGAAGGTGTAACATAAACCTCTTTATGTCTGGTCATCCCCTCAACTTGTTTGTCCAGGAAGACTTGCACAAACCTTGGGTACATGAGAAATTTAACCCCACCCTCCAAGTGCTTCACCATATTGTCAAAAACGTACTTGGAAAAGTTGAATTTTTGGTTTGTGGAAAGACATATGATAGTAGATGCCATAGTGCTACTAAATTAATTCCAGGCTGTAGTCTTAGCACTAAGGCATTGCAATATGGTATGGATAAAAATTTCCATTGGGATGAAAAATAAGCATTATAGAAAGTAAGCTTTGAGTAAGATTTTCATACCCCATTCTTTCTAGTTCTACAAAAATTGTAGCAGTGGGTAGACAATCTATTCCTTCAACATCATCCAGCTTAAGATCACTCCTTATAATAGTCTCAGTGATGATTACCTTCTTCTTGTCTACTAGGGCTTGTATTTGTCGTTGCCCATTAACGATCATAGCCTTGGCAGATGCCCAGAACTGTTCAATACAGGTAGTATAAATGGTTGGATTAACCGTTAACGCATATTAGACATAACTTGCATTTAGGAAATCAATAATCTCCTCAAATGTAACACCCCCAAATTTACAATGCAGCGAAATACAACATTGGGGTGCTACTTCATAATATAATCTCACGAGTCACGGTAAACGACATTCAATTTTTATTAAAAAGATCAGAGTTACAAGGTCCTAATAAACTTTATGAAAACTCGTTTCTAAATAAGCCACAACATGACCAGTTTCTTTAAAAGAAAACATTTTATCTTGTGTACAAAGTTAACCAAGTCCACGTCCTTCGATATCCACACTCCGTCCCATCCAAGCTGACAAGCATATACCTGAGATAAACATGCTAAAACGTCAACGAAAACGTTGAGTGAATCCATAGAGTTTATAAACAATCATTTTGAACACAAGCATAGCAAAACATTTAGTTCATAGAACAATCACAACGATGCTAGAGCCACGATCAGAACATAACCCAAGTGCCCAACTGGAGGTGGTAGAGCACTCCCAATACTAAATCACAATAATCTTCCGTATGCCCTCGCAAGGAACACACGCCAGACAGGTCGTTAGGCCAAAATAGATCTATTATTATTGCATCAGCGTTCACCGGTTAGCGGTGATTGACGGTTCATGAAGGAAGGGCCACAACATAACACTCATAGCAACGTTCACATAATAAAATCACCTGTGTTCGATTTTCTAAAACAAGCATGTATCTCCCTCGCGGGTTTTTAAAACATAAAAAGATTTAAATGCGAGGCTATGAACTCACCTTGCTCGTAGGCAATAATCGAATAATCTAATAACCACGTGGCGTCAACGAATATCTTGTCGCGATCGCGAAGTTGCAATTAATCCTAACGGTAATGCTCCATTCGTTTAGGGAGGTATAAGTTTTGGGGTTTTTCCACTGGATAGTTACATCGACACGACTCATTAATAAAAAGACTCAATTTCAAATTATAACATTTCGGTCGTTGGCCAAATAAAATAAACAAAACGATAGAACAAGTAATATATATTCCGTATATACATTACATATGAAAACAGACGCGTATAATTCATGTCGGGAATTATATAACCAAAGGCAAACACTCAAAAGCGCATTATTTAAGGTATGTAATTCTTTACAAGCATTATACATAAGAATTATGTGATATTAATTTAAAATAATATTATCCGACACGCGTTCGGAGATTATCATTTCATTCATGAAAGATTTATTTAATAACGTAAACGTACGTTTTAAGGTCACAATTTAGACAAATAATGTCTTTTAAACTTTTACAAAAGTTTTAATTAGTCATTTAGTCGTGATTTATAAAATAATATATTATAAGTTAATGTTTCATTTTCTTGACGGTTTTAGTTAAAATAGTTATAACGTTTGTAAAAATATAGTTTTCGATTATTCGTCGGGTTATTGTGTATTTATAATTTGGTAAATATATAAAGATTATATAACTTTATCCTTTTTATCGGATTTTTAAAATAGTAGAAATTTAAGAGAAATATTACTAAGTATATAGACTTTTAAAATTTTTGGCATGACCTTGCCGTTTATACAACGTTTCCATTTGTCTAAAATACAATATTTCCCAGTTTTTATCAATCAATATCACAATATTTTTCATGTCCCATAATTAATAATTTGTCAAGTTTACATAAGTATTAAATAAAAGTAATACCAAACGCACCCTTATATAGGGGCTGCTATCCCAAACACCCCTAAAGCTGTTAAACAGCAAACCAAACGCTCCCGAAAGCTGTTCAACAGCAAACCAAACGCTCCCTAAAGCTGAAAACCCAGATCCAAACACCCCTTTTGGGTGATAACACGTAGAAACAAACACCCCTTCTCGGGCAGTTTATACGCAAAAACAAACGCCCTATGTGGGCTGTTATCCACATATCCAAACGCCCCTAATGGCAGATTACATGCAATTCCAAACACCCTTTTTAACCACGTTTTTACTCGGAAAAATAAATAAACAAGCGGAATGATTTATAATAATTAAGTTAGCAAGCGGGGAATCACCACCACAAGCCCGACACCACAAGGGTGCGGCTGTGGTGAGACCAAGCCAAACCAAACACCACATCTGGTGGTGTGCTCGGTAACAAATCAACACACCAAAAACATAAATAAATCCGAATCAACCACTCTTAATTTGTTATTACTTTTTATTTTTTTTAAACGATGTAACCATCCAATACTCGGAAAAGGGAGGCGAACGTGATGATGGTTTTGGTGGGGTAGTCGACGGCAGCAGCCGTGGTGATGGTGGATGTACGGCGGCTGAGCGGTGGTTGCTGTGAGGCATCGCGGCAGGTGGTGAGCCGGTTGTGACGACGGGGTAATGATGGTGGGGATGATGAGATGATGGCTCGTGGTTGGTGAGGGTGGTTGCATGTCGGCGGTGATGATAAAAATAAAAGTGGTGTGGCGGTTTAGATGGTGTCGGTGGGGAGATGATGATGACGTCGCGAATCTATGGTGGGGTGTGCGTCGGATGAAGGAGATGGGGTGACGAGGTGATGAGGTGAGCGGCGGGTGGCCGGAAAAAAGATCGCCGGAAAAACAGCCGGCGGCGGCGGCTGCCGAAGGCGGCGCCGGAAATGGTGAGGAGGGAGGATTTTAGGTTATGTGTGTGTTTTTTTTGATGAAAGAAATGGAAATTTTCAATATATAGTAAAAGGTTTAGGGTGAAGTGGCAGGTGAGATATAGTTTAGGGGTAAATGTTGTAAATGTTTTGTATAGTTTTATAAAATAACGATTCGGGACTCGTTTGGGGTACTTAACGGATGATTTAACCCACGAAACATGCGCCATTGTTTTCCAAATCATTTTTCCTATAAAAATGAGTATTTATTCGACCATATTTCATAAATATTTTGTAACGTTCATTAAAAATGTTTGTTTTGTTTATTATTAGACACCTGTATCACGGGTATACTTTATTCGTAAAATAAAATGTTATCTCGAATATTCACGTTAATAATATACGTTTTTAAATAAAATGATACTTTATTTATTAAATATTTTTATTAAATAAATTTTGATATTTAAATTTCAAATAATTGGTATTGTGTCAGTACGCGTTGCTCTTGTTTAGCCAAATAAATAATGAAAATAAAAAGATAAAAGTTTTATAAATGAGAATTATGTAGTAATACTTATGTTTCATTATTAAAATAAGTCCCGAAAAATTATTAGTTATGCGGTAATTGTTTTTCTATGACGATAAAAGGTCAAACGGTCAAAAGTTAAGTCAAACCCGAAAAGTCAAAGCGTAAAATAATTATTTAAAGTTCTGAGAATTGACGGTTGTCACAGTCTCCCCTTCTTTAGGAAGCGACGTCCCGACGCTTTAATCGCTTCATTCGTCCCAATTTTACTTGCAATAAGTGAAAGATGTCATTCTCGAATGAATTTACATGTTCTCACATTATGGCCACATGACCTCGGGCGCATTTAGAAATTCTTCAGAGCGACAACCAATTCAAAAATCATCGGTGATCACACCGATCAAATCAAAACACATATCATCCAACGGGTCTCGTTAAAAGAGATCGCGTCATTATAAAAAATCGTCTAGAGTGTACATAACTCCATCAAAGGCGTTACAATATTATTCAAACAAGGCGCTTATCATTAAGCTAATAATTGCATGCTCGCTAACCGTCAAGCCATGTAAATTAAAAGAGAGCATATTGAGGCGGTAATCACTCGGAGTACACATAAATCTATCGAATGCACTACAGCATTAATCAAAACAAGGTACTTATCATTAAGCACATATAATCACATAACGTCATGCTTGTTAAATAGCCAAACCATGCCAATCAATCAGTTCAATCACGTTAACTCATGCTTGCTAATTAGCCAAGCCATGATTAACAACAAATAATTCCGGCTAAGACCAACTCAAGAAATCACGGGCCTGATAGCCATGGATGCATATCCAAATAGATTTTATCATTGTAGGGTGTTCACACGCGGAACCATACCCAAATAGAGATTTTCAACATCACAAGGTGCTCACGGGCTTTATAGCCATGGATACATACCCAATAAGAGATTTTCAATATAACAGGGTGCTCACGAGCTTCATAGCCATAGATACATACCCAATAAAATGGTCAAGTCGTCTAAACTCTGAGCATTCTTCACGATGCCCCAGGCGCGGTCGTCACCGGCCCGGCTTCCAATCCGTGGGATTATTGAGCTCGCACACCAATCGCGACCGCTCCTACCCGACTCCGTCTCGTGTCTTTCAACGAGCGTCGAGGACCCTTATCCGTGTCTTTCAATGGGGGGCTAAAAATTTGGGTACGCGTTACCCATGATCGAACGTCATTTCACAATGCCGCCTCAAGCTCGCACAACGTACGACCACTCGACTAAAAATCACATAACACACAAACACATAGCAAGCAAAAATTTTGCACATAATTTTCAACTATGGCTATCCGTCATTGACCATCGACAATCAATGAGGATTGAGTCAAGCACAAGGACTCCTCAACTGAATAAATGGAGACGGCAAACGGGATTGTCTTTTATCTACCGCCACGAAGTCGGCAAACTCCAACTGTCCATCGCGTACCGTTTTATTCCCTACGAAAAATAATGACGGACGACATCACTATCATTTGGTAGGATCCGACCATTGTGCTTGGCTCTCATGCCGAATGCTCTCCTTTTGAGCCATCCTTGTGTGACTCTACGTTGGTATTTGAGTCACCACTCTACGTTGGTATTCGAGTTCACAAGGCAGAACAAGAACAAATCAAACACCTCGAATTGACAACTGGAGCTTGTGTAGGATTCATTCGTAACATTAGATGACCGAACACATACGTTTCGGGGGTAGAAGTTTTCTTTACGATTACGGTTTTATTCAACAGGAATGATTCACAGTTTGACGTAGAAGAAACTTTCCTCTACGGACGTTGTTCGACATATCGGAAAAACGAAGAAAGATGATGTAAGATACATTTGATGTAGGAGAAGTCTTTTTCATTGGTCCCGGAGTTACTCGAACTCGGCTTTCATCCACTTTGGCAGTCTTCTAATCTCATTAAGATTCCTTCTCAGTGTCGGTATCAGGTCTCTTGGTATTTCATCAACAACACTGTGATTTAGATGGGATTTCACACGTTACACGTGACACGCGGAAATATTTTTCAGAATTATTCGGTCAAGGTGACTTTCTAAGTCAACACCATCCAAGAAAAGATTTCAAGGAACGCAAGAAAATTCGGACTTGTTTTTACGAAATCGAATCGAATAGGATTACTTGCATAAGGATCCACCATTTGGAAGTGTTCTCACCCAAACATTTATCCAAAACCACTAGTTTAAAGGCGACGATTAATCCGACACAGCGTGGCTCTTCCTGAATTATGCATAGTTAGCTAGGCTATGCATAATTGAGGACCAAGCGACGACACATCCGTCCTCGTCAAAAAGAAATTTTTTTGATTATTACACACCATATATGATGATGAAAGTTTTTGACCTATCCTTGAAAATAAGTAAATCATTTGACATAGAAATGGGAAAGAAATATTTATTTATTTATTATTATTATTTTATTTATTTATTTATTTATTTTTAAGAAACACGTCAACTATTGTTCATTCATTTTTGAGAAACACATTTTTGCTTTGTCTTCTTATGAAAATCGACGCAATTTGGTATTTAGTTTGATAAAACAATTTATAAATTATTGTATATTTTTGGTATAAATTGTTCATAAAACAATTTATGAAAATCATGGCAAGTACAAGAAGTAGTAAGTCAAGAATCGATGCAATCGAATGAGGTAATATATTTGAATACAGGAATTGTCCACACTAGGATTCAAGATGTTTCTCTCTCTAAAACAGTGAGGCGTCTATTCCACGTGCTCGACCATGACCTATAGTAGGGTCGCGTAATGTAACACCCCCATTTTTACATATAGCAGCGGAAGCTAATCTGGGGTATTACTTCATGGATACAACAATCATAATCATAGAAAACGACTTAAAAGAGACGTTTTTGGAAAATTTAGTTATCATTCATTATAATCAGAGTTTTTACAAAATGCAGGTCCCACAATCTAAAACATAAAGTGTGAATGATAACAGTTCAGCCATCTTCAAGTCCCAGCCACTCCGTGCCGTAAGTTGCTCAATTACCTGAGATAAACATGCTAAAAAGTCAACACAAAGGTTGAGTGAAATTCATAGGTTTGATAAACAGTTTGAATACAAGTCATAGTGTAATAATTGTATAAACACAATTATTATAGAAAATGGTATTGTTATTATACACCCGTTATTAGTAATGATTGCAACGAATGCAATTATCATAGTAACAGTGTATTACTGCGTTATTGTCTTGTTTGGTCTGTTTGGTCTGATTGGTCTTGTTCCTTGTCTAAGCACATTAAAGCAAATAGCACATAACACATTTATCATAAAATGTTATTTTAATGAATTGAAGAGCTCATAATATCAAATATTAACATCCAAGTAAATTTAACGACACTTGACCTTAGTCAATTTAAAAGACTTGTAGGATTTTATGATATTAATATCATACGTCAATTTAATGGACTTGGAAGTCAATTTAACGTTTTCGTAGGATAGATAAGTTAGACAGCAATTGTAATGATATGTCAGGATAGCATGTAATTTAGAAAACACTTGTATTCATAATTTATAGCATGTATCCTCCTCACGGGTTTATGAAAATATTAAAATGCGAGGCTATGAACTCACTAAGTCCTTGAAAAGTAATCACATTGTTATAAGATAAACGAGTATGTAAAAGAGTTTGTAACAAGCATGTATCCCCCTCGCGGGTTTATAAAGCATGTAAAAATAAGTAAAAGCCGGGTTAATGAACTTCACCTGATAGGTAGATGCAATAAATATTTCAGAATGAAAGCTGACGACCTTATCACAATCTTAACAGGGAATGTTGATATAGCAAAATGATAGTAAACAGCCACGTCATGCAACCTGAGTAAATATGTCAAGTCTTAGGAAGATTGTACTTTAGAACTTTGGTTTTAAGAGTTATGAGTTTGATTGGAGAGTTTGGAATTATTGTATCACCGTTCGGGCCATCATAATTCAGAAGTCATTCAGTAAACGTTTGAGGAGCTAGGGCACTTTAAATCATAAACCCAACAACTCAGTCAGAACGTTAATACCATAGTTGAAACCTCTTACTATTATGTACTCTCATATATGTGGTACAATATAGCTTCGGATAATCTGGTTATAAGCGTTTTATTCAATATCTGAAAATGTTAAGCTGACGGACAAAATTAATTAAAGTTATGTCCAAGTAATGCCTTTGATACATTTTTATACATTTCAAAATGTTACATTTTAGACCCTTGAGTTTGAAAAGTGGCAAAATATACCCTCGGAGTTTGCACTTTTATGAGTTTGGTCCTTCAAGTTTAAAAGATATACCAAGTAAACCTTGTACTTTGAAAAGTGACATAATAGACCCCTGTAGTTATAACTTTGATAAAATGACATTTTTAGTCCTTTTAGTTATAAGTTTCTGAAAGTTACGATATATACCCCTTGCATGGATTATAATTACAAAACATGTCCAAATTGCCATGCAAGCTTATTTTAACATTTCAAAAGATATTTATAGGTTATAATAAACTAAAATATGAAGGTTTAACATAATGAAAGTTTAAAATAACGATTCGTTAAGCTAGGAAGCAAAACGGGTCGAATTAGGGTTTTAAAACGTAAACGCGCGGGTTTTAAGTTCAAATTCCTTCAATAATCAATAAAGTGGTTATTTTAACATTAGTTAAGCATGCTAGGATAGATTATAACAACATTTAACCATTATGACATTTAGTTTTAAGAAAAACGCGAAATTAGGGTTTCGGGCGTACGGTTTTGGATCAAAATGGAAAATGAGCATGAATTGAGTTATGAAACTTTAACAAGAGTATATTTAGGATCATATGAACATTATAAGGGTGTAGTAGCAGGTATGAAGTTGATAGAACCTGGGTTTGAGATTATAGCTTGAAAACATGTCGAAATCAGGACTTTTAGCTTCGTACGCCTAGAATAACGACTCCCGGGCTTCTTTTCTTGATTTCTTTTGCTTCCTTTCTAATCTTGAGACTTCTTAGGATCTCTTAGAATACATATTGAGCAAAGGATTTCTGCTATGATGGGTTATAGAGGAGGAAGTGGGGGATGAGTTACAATGAGAGGTTTATGCCCCTATTTATACTCGAAATGAGCTTGGAGGCTTAGAAACATTATGTGATCAGGTTATGACATGTAGGAGGTCTAGAGGGTGATGAGGAGAGGCTAGAGGATGTGTTATATAAGTTAGAAAGTAGCTTTGATGTGTTGGTTACCCCATGTGAAGCCGCGGCTAAAGAAAGAATAAAAGAGGTGATGTTGCTCATTTTTATACCAAGAAATGGATTAGATATTTAGGAGAGGTGCTTGTAAGCAACTTAGGATAGTGTGGTGCTTGTCATGGAGGTGCTTGTTTGCAAAAAGATTAGTTAAAATGGGTCAAAATGAAAGAAACTAGGTTTCGGGTACATTAGGGATTATTTAGGGTTTTCAAGCTTGGATTTCGTGTGTACTTGAAGGATAATGATAGATATATGTTTAAAATACTTATATTAAGGATTAATAACAAGAATTGATAGGTGGTTTGGGTTTAAAATGGGCAAAAATGAGTAAACAGGTCAAAAGTTCCAATTAGGGTACAATTAGGGTTTCTTGGATTCGACTTGCATATTGTTGAAATAAAATGATGAAATGATGATGGAATATGATTGAGAATGTTGTAATTTAAGTTATTACAACTTATTTGAGTGTTGGTTTGGGTTTACAATAGATAAAAACGAAGAAATGGGTCATGGTTTATAAACTAGCTCGGTTTTAGGGTTTAGGGTTTTGAATTAGGGTTTTGAGTGTAAAAAGATGTATGAAAGTTTATGAGTAGATTATTTAGGGTTTACACATTGTATATTGAGTGTAGTATCTTGTACACAAGTGGTGGTGAAGAAATTAGAATGAAAATAGAGGTAAAACGGTTATTTTGGAGATCATGCTTAATGACTTGTATATTGAGCTTTTAAAGACTTGTACTTTGACTTGAAGATATTTTATATTTCAAATGAGATGTTATATTGTTTGTACATATGCTTTAGTAGCTTGTACATTCACTTTAGATATTAACCCTTCATGGAATTTAGGGTTTAGAGGTATATGATTAGGGTTTTGGGGTAAATATGTGTATGAAAAAGTTTTATGAATAGAATAATTACGGGTGTTAACATTGTGTATTGAGTGTATAGTAGCTTGTACACAGTGTATGGTGAAGAATTTGATGAAAACGGAGGTAAAGGCCTCCTACTTTTAGATGTCATGCTTAATGACTTGTACATTGTGCTTTAAAAACTTGTACTTGACTTGGAGGGAGTTTATATTTCAAATGAAATGTTATATTACTTGTATATATGCTTTAGTAGCTTGTACATTCACTTTAGATATTAACCCTTCATGGAATTAGGGTTTAGAGGTATACGATAATGGTTTAAAGCCCGTTTTGATATAACGTTACGAATGGTACATTATAGGAATAATGTACTTTGTAATAAGGATATGATGATATTGACTGGACATGTTATGATGTTTTCTTGACTTGATATGAATAACAAGTGATTTGCCTATAGGTAGGTTGCGTGAGCTTGTTCTTTTGTTCATGCAAGTACTTGCTTAATGAGATATTGATAATGCAAGTAATGTAATAAAGCGAAAAATTTCCCCGTACAATTGTGATAATAAGTTTTGCATTTGATGAAAATTCTTGGGTTGTTATATCATTCATAGTCTTGAGCGGTTCAGTGCCATTGCGGTGTTTTCGGATATAAAGACCCATTAATGTTCTCCTAAGATACCGAAAAGTCACGTTTAAGTGCTTCAAGGTGCTGTTTTGGTCTGGCGCAAGCCTGATACTAGCACCATCATGAATACAGAGATTCAAGGTCGGGTCTGCTGGCAGTGAGATACATTAGGGAGCCGACCATACTACGAAATCGAGTCTGGTCAACTGGAATCCCTAAGGGGTCCTCATCCAGTTTAAGTCGATCCACCATGGGTGTATCAACAGGGTCAATCCATCCTAAATTTCTTTAATATTTCAAGGGCAAAATTTGGATTGATTTAACAAAAATGCCTAGGGATTTTGAGGAACTTGTAAGCCTAAGAAAAAAGACAATTTGCGACATTTGTCCCATCATTGACATTTGAAATTTAGAACTCATCTCATTGGAAAATATGTCACACGCTTTAGGGTCGGTCGAGGCAAATATGATATCATCTACATATATTTGAACAAGAAGAATATGTTTGCCTGTTTTCCTAGTGAATAATGTCGGATCAACTGCACCCTTGGAAAATTTGTTGTCCAGAAGAAATCGTGACAAGGTATCGTACCACGCCCGAGGGGCTTGCTTTAAACCGTACAAAGCCTTCTTCAGACGATAAACATGTGTCGGATGATCTGGATCAACGAATCCCTCTGGTTGACTAACATAGACTTCTTCCTTCAACTCGCCATTAAGGAATGTTGTCTTGACATCCATCTGATAGATGGTCATGTTTTTACTGGCGGCATTGGCGATGAAGATTCGAATAGCCTCGATACGTGCAACCGGTGTAAAGGATTCCTCGAAGTCAATTCCCCCCTCTTGTCAATATCCCTTGGCCACCAACCGAGCCTTATTTTTCAGAATATCACCGTACTCATCAAGCTTAACTTTATAGATCTACTTGAGAGCAATAATCACGACACAGTCTGGTGGAGGTACTAATTCTCATTGTGAAGTTGATCAAATTCGTGAATCTCATCTTGCATGGCTTGAAACCAACAATCTTTAGTTATTGCAGATTTGAAGTTCTTTGGTTCGACTTTTGACAGGACAGAGTTATACAAGCACCACAAGGCATCGGTTGCTAGTTGTTTTCTGGTGGATACCGATCGAGAGGGATTGCCAATAATATTATCCAGCGGGTGATCTTTGCTCCATTTCCTGAGATGATGAAGTGTTTGAGAGACATAAGTAGATTCGGTTGAACTAAGATCCCCAGATGATGATGCTTCAGACCTAGGTTCCGGAGCAAACACGTTTATGAAGTGATCATTGCCAATAGGAGCAAAAGGATTGTCTTCCATGAGAGTAGATTCAGCTGCAACGCCTTGATGTAAACTTGGAGATTGTAATGCCGAAGTTGACGGTGAGTGACTTGGAGAAGGTGCATCTTGATCAATGGTAGTAGATGAAGGTGTACCGGTTGAGTTGACTGGAGCTTGAACTGCTGGAGCAGGAGAAATCGGTCTTTCAACACGAGGAGGTTCCAGGTATTCATCGAACATTGGTTGGAATAAAATCTCCAGATCTTTATTTGTGGGGGTACATAAGGAGCTGCAGGAACCGGATTTGGTACGAGCCCTGAACTTATCTATCCAGGCGTCAAAAAAGTAGGAGCGGGTCATGTACTGAGTTGCACAAGAGCCATTCGCTTAGTCAGCTCATCAAATTGCACGTGAATGGTTTCCATAATACGTCGGGTTCTTTTATTGTAGATTCTATACCCTTTCTTGCTAGGTGCATAACCAACGAATATTCTAATATCAGCTGTTGGTTGTAATTTTCCAAGATCTTCGGTGTCATTTGTAGGGTAACAAAGGGCACCAAAGACTCTAAAAAAGGTAAGACCAGGCTTCTTGTCATGCACCAGCTCATATGAGGTTTTGTAGTGACGAGTGTGAATGAGGGATCGGTTTTGGGTGTAACACGCAGTAGCCACAGCTTCTGCCCATAGTAACATCGGGGCCTTGGAAAAGATCAACATTGTCCTAGCAGCCTCAACAAGAGTACAGTTTCGTCTTTCGACAACGCCGTTCTGCTGTGGAGTCCCCAGAACTGTCTTTTGATGAAAAATGTCGACACGTTCATAATAATCAGTCAAATCTTTATTGGCAAATTCTGTGGCATTATCGGTATGGATGTTTCTAACAGTTTTGTTGAGACCGACTTGTATTTGCTTCAGAAATTTGATGACAACCTCTGGGGTCTCATCTTTTGATCTCAAAAACTTAACCCAAGTAAACCGCGAATAATCATCAACAATAACTAAGATGTATTTCTTCCCATTAATTGTTTAAACTCGCATTGGTCCACATAAATCCATATGAAGGGTATTAAGAACTTTTAAGTTGGTGTTTTCAGTTTTGGGTTTGTGGGTATGTTTTTTGCTCTTTCCTAGTTGACACGCGGAGCAGAGATGATCTTTCTCAAACTTCAATCTAGGTAAGCCTCGAACTAAATCTTTTCTTGCAAAGTCATTGATGGTACCGAAGTTCAAGTGGTTTAAATGCCGATGCCACAACCATGATTTGTTCTTGGAGGCTTTGGACAACAAGCAAATTGGAGAGGACTTCAACATGTCATCAATTGAGATAGTGTACAAATTAGAACCATAAGAACCTTTAATTAATTCAACACCATCCGTATCTCAAAAGTAGCAATAATGCTTCCTGAAGGCAACTTCTAGATCCGAGTCACAAAATTGACCGACAGAAAATAGATTATGTCCTAGTCCTTCCACATAGTATACCCTGGAGATCACACTTTCACCAATAACGTAGTCACCATAACCCATGATAGCACCAAAGTGGTCATTCCTGAATCTAACCGTCCCAATGAACTTTTTTACGAAATTCCTGAGCCGCGAGCGATCCCCTGTCATATGTTTTGAACAGCCTGAGTCCAAATACCAAAGGACGATCTGTACGACCTACATTTGAAAACAGACGGAGATGGAGAGTGTGGAAAGTTGGATCCCCAATTATGGTTGGGTTCCCTCGGGTTAGCATAAGCAATTGCTGACACTTTGTTAGGTTTAGTGAGCCTAGTTAAAGGGCATTGTTCTCCTAAAGTGAATGTTCTTCCTGTAGGCATCCATTGATAACCTACAGTGGTAAGTATGTTGCCTGTTGGTTTCCATACTTGCTTGGCTTGCTTAGGTTTCCAAACTTGCTTAACTTTACGCACAACATTTTTAAAAGAGGGGGTTGCATTCACAGAGTGCAAATAAGTAACCACACACATATCATAATTTGCAGAAATTAAGCATTTGTTACATGTTTGGCAAACAGAATGAGAATTTAAATTAATTATAGTACGCTTAGAGCTAATACTAGAATCAACACGATTCGTGGTTTTCAAACTAGACTTAATTATCCTAGGGTATTCTTCTACTTTCTTCATGTTGACACTCTTGGCCGGCAAGATCCTATTTTTCTTGGTATTGCTCCTTGGCTGTGATTTGCTAGCGTTAGTGCATCTGTTTACTCCTATAGAAGGAGGCAGAGGGACATTAGTCTTCTGACAGTTCAGTTGCTCTACAGGTTTGTGTGTGTTACTTTTTGACATTGCATATTATTCCTTAAAAGTGACTTCCTTTTTCTTAGGTAAAGAGGTAGAAGCATGCTTGTTATCTCGTGTATTTAGGGCTTTTGGACAAGTGTCAATCACATATTCTAACAATTCCTGAGAGTGTTTGGTGTAACGGCAAGCTAATGCAAGTGATCTATCTAATGGTCTTTCAGCCTTAGCTTCCTCTACGATCTCGCGAAGGGTTTTTACACTTTCCTTAAGGTGTTTGAGATAAACTATATGCACTTCCCTATTGTTCCTATTGCGAGGGGGAATAGGTTCAACATCTATAACATACTTTCCTGGTGCAAAAACTTTTGGTTTTACTTGATCCTTATTGACACATGACAGCTTATTCTGTATTTGGACCTTTAGACTCTCATTTTTAGTTAATAGGGCAGTTGTCTGTTCTAGATGCTTAGCACGCGTGATCTTAATAGAATCATACAATTCCTTGTAATGCTGCTTAATCTTTCCATTTTCTGCCCTAAAAAGCTCATTTTGTTCTTGAAGAACATTGATTTTTTCAGTTAATTGAGTGATCTGAAAGTCTAAGGTCCTAAAATCAAGTGTACGGTCTGCTTCACTATGGGTTTCATTCAATTGAGAGATTTGCATTCTTAATTTTTTGATGGCGTTGTCTTTTCCTTGAATTGAGGCTTTCATCTTTTCGATTACAAAAACTGAGTCAAAATCAGGAACATCTCGAGTGGGTGGAGATGTGTTGTTTCCAAAACTTTCTTTAAGATTTTGATATTTTAACTGCAGATTTAAATGATTTACCTCAAGATTGGAAAACCGTTTTATTAACTCATCATGATTATCCTTTTGAATCTTATCACGTAAATTAGAAAGCTCAACTTCAAGTTCCAGACAACGTGCTTTAAGACTGGTGTGGGCATCATGCATTTCAGTAAAACTAGATACATTAAGCTCAGAATTCGTTGCAACATGAAACACATCTTTGAATAAGCAATCAACAATTAAATTATCATTTGCAATAAGAAGATTTTTCCACTCAATCTCATCATGCTTCCTATCTACAACGTGTTGGTCAACCTCAGCTTCCAACTCTTCAAAAAAAATTCATTTCTTTAACTTCTTTTGTTAGAGCCTTTTGAATGCCCTTAAAATGTTCTTTAAGTGTTTTGAAGAATGGAATGACCTCGGTGAGATAACATGCCTTGGTTTGTTTAAAACCCCTTTCCCCTTCAGTGAGCCCCGTTGGTGTAATTCTCTTGTTACAAGTTTTTTCAAAGTCTGAAAAGAGTTGTATTAGTGCAAAAATGTTAATTTTTACTTGACTCTTTGTTGGAAGCACCCTTGGGACAAGTGTTGCAGGTGTATTTGGCATATACACTATCAACGCTTTGGTTGGTCTTGAGGCAGAGGTCCGCTCTTTGAGAGCTTTTGCCTTCATCTTGATGATGTCTCGAGACCAAAATATTTCCTCAGGGGTCGATTGCTTTTATGGTGTGAAGGTCGCTAAATAATTCTCTTTCGAGTAATTAGGTGGTGCAATCTTAACCTTATGAGTCACACACTCAGGGTCTTTCATTTTGTCATACATTTTTCTCTTAGTGATTTCAGCTATCTCTAGGGTATCCTCTGTGTTGTGCACTATAGCCAGGACATGATTGTTTTTGACAATTTCATAGCCATTATATAGAGCAGGTTGAACTTGTTTTGCACGGGTGAGGAATAAGGGGTTATTGTAACCAATAGCTACCTTATTCAGTTCATTATAATAGGGCTTTGGTTTACACAACATGTGAACTGTTTGAAGAGACTGGTCTTGTTTGTATAATCTATCCTCGACCTTTTCTTTTAAAGCTTTCATGTCCAAAAATTCTTCAAGGTATTTGTTTTCTTTATGTTTAAAATCTTTTTTCAAAGACGTAACTTCTTCTACTATTGACTTGTTATGGTTGATGGTAGAAACAAGTTACAATTTTACAGAATGAAGTTCCTTTTTCAAATTTTCTTCCTTAATGTTACGGTCAGTGATAACTATTCTTAATTGATCGTCAATCTTTTGTTCTATTTTCGTTAATTCAAACCTGGCCCGTCTTTCATACAGTTCAACTTGTTCCTTATAAGTTTCAAGTTCAGCAGTTAGTGAATTATCAACTACTATGTTCCGTGTTGTTTTAGAGACAGATTGGGCATGAGATTCACACATATCATTATATATCATAATATATGCATCATTTGTAACAGAAGATATATTGCTTTGTACAACTGGCACTGCGTTGTCCATTACATACTGATCATACAGAATCATATTACTATTGGTCGTATAATCAACATGTGAGTCAACAACGTAGTTTGGTTGTACATTGTCATGTATATCGTGTTCTTCATGATGTTCACAAACAGCATCCTGATAGTGATCATGGTCGTGTACCTCAGATAGAATATCCGAATCATACGACGGACCGGCTTTATCATAAACAGGATCTGTAGATGATAGATTAGCCATGAACATAGTTTGTGCCGTAGGTTCCTCATCAACATCAGAATCAAAAGCATCACAGTCATCAGCTTGAAACACATTATCCATATTGAGTGCTAAATCCTGAACAGGTTGCTCATCCACATCTTCATCAACAGCGTTGTCTTGTCTACCTGCAAGAAATAGTAACTGTTCCTCATCTAATGCCACTTTATTCTCTTGAGCTTGCATCAGTAACATCTTGTCTTTGAAGTATTTGGAGTTCTGTGGTCGCTTAGAATGAGTGCAGTTACTTGCTATGTGGCCTATACCATTGTAGTTGTAGCACTTAACCTGCCTTGCTTGACCTGTATTAGCATTCCCGATTCTGTTCAGAGCTCCCCATAACTAGCCGTACTTACACCCCGTGCATTGTTACCCTGTCCTCTATTATGTCGACCCTGAACATTCTGAACCACAACCCTGCCGTCTTGAACTGTGGCTTGGTTCCTAGGATTTGATGAAATCTGAGTTGATTGTTTGTTTGAGGAAGGTATGTTTTGTATGATTTGGTGAGAAGGGCAAGTGTGTTGGTTAAATTCTCAATTAAGTTGTCCGTTGGGGAGAGTCCCGAATCAAGTTGAGAGTTGTCAGCAAAGTGTGGTGGAACATATGTGGATGATGGATTTATCGATGATTGTGAATTGTACTGCTGAGGTGCCACATTGGACATCATGGCGAGAGGATCAACTGTGTGTTGAGTGAATCGGTCTAACATCATTTTGTTCTTATTGGCATGTGCCTCGTGCTGCTTTAGATAAGCATACAGTTGATCATAGTTGGAGTCCCTCAAGCCTCTGTTGAGTTTCACTGCTGTTACAAATCTACCCCATTCCGACAACATGTTGTTAACAAACTTAGAATTCAACTGCATTCTGGACATGGTCATCTTGATGTTACGCATGTCGTTGATGAGTTTGGCAAACTAGACATAGTAATCATGAATGGTCTCTCCTTTATGCTGACGAAAGTGTTCGAAGTCATCATACAGCTGTGATTTACGGTCTTCTTTTGTTAGTTCTGAACCTTCTAGGAGCATCTTCATATTGTCCCATATGTCCTTTGCATCAGTGTAATGATTGATAAGAGAATATATATCTTTTGGCAACCCTTGAAGTTGGATGTTTGTTGCCCGAATGTCAGCATTGTACCTATCCTTATCTTCAGGTGACAGGTCAGAATAGACACGAGGTCGTTCTGGACCTAGATGTAAGGCACCTTCATCTCCTTCTGTAAGAGTTTACCTAAATGTTCCCATCTGGAAAGGTCCTTCATCAATTGACTTCAAGATGTTCACCCCATTCTCTTTACCCTGACAATACAGTCGAATACGTTGTTTCCATGATGCAAAGTCAGTCCTATCAAGCATAGGTGGTCGGGTATCGGAAACAGCACATTGGATGTCTTTCGAAAGATTAGCCATTTTAATTGATTATGAAATGATTAATTTGATCGAACAATGATTAGTGATTGTATGTTAAAAGTGATAATTGTTTGTTGGATTAGGTGATATGTTGTTTAATTATGATTTGGTTCGGTTGAAATGAGTTAACGTAATGAAGAAATTTTTTGCCAGAGTTTCTGTCTACCAAAATGCAGTAAAGGTCTTCAAAAGTAGACAAAATGCAAGAAGTTTTAAGACAAAACGCAATCAATCTTGAGACAAAATGCAATCCAATCTTGAGATAAAACGCAGTCCAATCTTGAGACAAAACTCAATCCAATCTTGAGACAAAAAGCAATCAAGTTTTGAAATGGGCAGAGTCTCTCCTAGGCAAAACGCAAGAAAGGTCTTCAATTAGTCAAAACGCAGAACCAAAACGCAACCTTTGATAAACTAAAACATAGGAAGAAAAATGCAAGAGATAAAACGCAGCTCCTAATAAGACAAAACGCAATACAATTGTCCTTTACAAAACGACAAAACGCAAGAGGCAAAACGCAACCAAGAATATGCCAGTGAGACAAAACGCAGTCAAGAAAATACGAACTTTTTCACCCAAAAACACCTAAAAATCACCCTTTTGAATGTTTTTGCTTGGTTTCTTTTGCACAACTTGATCCTAGAAGGCTATAACAACTATAAAAACACTAACTTTAACATCACAAACGTGAGAATCAAAGAGTGTCAAGAATAAGACCATAAACCTTCAAAAACCAAACTTTTGATCTAAACTAACCAAGAAAACGTACACACAATCTAGCTAATCATCCCATGTGATCTGATACCAATTGTAGGATATTGGATATCATAACACAATCAATGATTTAGGGGTTGGCCTACTTTGTAGAGAGAGAAAGTGAGTTCTAGTGAGTGAAACTACACTTTATGTGTGTGTATTATAAAATGATCAACCAACCCCTTCCCATGGCTGGAAAGGGGTATATATACATGAGTTTTGTGCCCCTAAGTGGGCTAACATGTGGGTAAAGACCTGATCCAACACCATAAGTCATACAGTAATTAAACTATTACTATTAAGGCTACGAGCTAACCTATGCTAGACATTACACGGGGTGACCGAGTCTTTTACATGGATTTTCATAATCCTAATAGTACGCCTACCTCAGTACATGTGTGATTATTAGATCCGCTGAGTATCCCTACCTTAGTATGTGTAAGGTCCTGCCCTAATCTAGTGCTCCAGCTGGTAGGCCCTTTAGGTGCGTAAGTGACATATTTGCTACCGGACTAGCAGTGATGCTATGATGGTTCGACTAGCGGGTAAGCTAGGTCGAGTGTTACATAATTAGCGAGGATGCTAAGTCATGGGTTCTTATCATATATTCACTGTCATATTGAACTATTGTCCCCTATTTCGAGATATTGGCACAGCTTTTGGGTCTAAGGTCAAACCTACGAGCTCACCAACATTATTGTTGACGTTTTCGAGTATCATTTTCAGGTGAAGTGAAGGATGAATAGTTGGTGTTATGTGGTAGCAGGCTTAGGAGCATCCCGTGTGGATTATTCGTATGAAGCCTTGCTTGTTTATTTGTTTGGATATTTGTTTTTTTTGAAGTTCTAGTTTAAGTTTGGATTTAGACCCCTCTGTGGGCATTTGAATTTTGTAAAAGATTTTGGATTTAGTTATGATGTAGGACATCACTCGAGGTTGTTCTGGGTGGATGGTCTTCATAACACTTAAAGTTTATGCATTGTAGTTTTCTCTATATTGTATCTTGTGTTATGATTGATCATTACGTTGCATTCCCGAGTTTCCGCCATTGTCAGGGTGTGACAGGTGATCAAGGCCTCTATACCTCAAAGAATTCCACTAGAATTCCAAGGGAGATCACACTTAACTTACTTTTGTATTTAATCATTCATAAACAAGTTTTGTAAGAATTATGAGTTTTCCATCCATGATTATCTTTATTAATTCTTGCTTTGTTGTTGCTATGAGCGGCTAAGCACTTCAAGTGCTTGCCTAGTCATGAATTTACTATCGTTATAATGTTTGTTTCCTGTTAGATTATGGTTTCGTTTGATCTCCTTTGACTATCGTATAACCTTAGGTTTTGGTAGTATTGCGGGTGGTTTAGATCATGTTAATCCTGTTATTAGATTACCCCTTGAACATAGGATTAGCATGGTACTAGGGAAGACTGATCATCCTAACCCTAGTGTAGGAACTAACCAGGTTACCACCTCTATCACGTATACTTAGAAAGCACAGGAACTCTTTCACAGAGGGTTAATAATCTATATAGGTTATTAGACTAGTTCTTGGGATAGTTAGGATTAATCACTATGACCTGGTTGCCCTACCTTCATAACTTTTGGGGGATTCAGAATCACAGAAATTATAAGGCAGACTAAAGATATCTATTCAGGTCTGTTGACTTTAGAAACCACTAATGAAACCATGGTGTAACATTGCACAGGAAAACATAGTTATAACGGTAGTAATAAATTGGCTAGGGTAGCACGCCTTTCTCCCTGATTACTTCTATCTCTTTTAATTTTCACATATTTACTCTCCTGTTATTTTCATAAATCAATCTTAAAACCATTTCCAATTGTGACAATTCAATTTAAAACTAATTGACAGTTAGCTCTTGGGACGACCTCGGATTTACCATCTCTACACTACTCACGATCAGGTTCTCTGCCCGTTAGTGCGTTTGTCAGGTGAATCGAGTTTTATAAATTTAAAACTTGAACAAAATATATATTTTAAAATTAAATAAGCATTAAGTTTTTGGCGTCGCTGCCGGGGAGATGAAAAAATTGACTATGAACCAACTTTTGTGGATGTTAAAACTTTTGAAGTAAAAAAGTATTCCTTTAAAAGGGGGCAACGTTTTATATGTATAACAAAACAAGATGATGATGCCTTGCCTTTAGGTCGAGTAAATAGGGAAAGATTTAAGGCAGTGGTTAGAAAGGAGCTGAAGGACAAAGGAATCGCCCACGACGAAACATAGAGTGGGCATGAGTCTAACTTAAAGACTTGTTAATAAACAAAAGTGCTTGTCGGGAGACAACCCGTCTTTTATCAATAAATTTCAATTCTCCGTATATTAGTTAGTTTGCATGTTTTACTTTGTTTTGCAGGTTCCAAAAGTTAGAGGATAAATTTCGAGACCGACTTGACCCGTAATTGTGTGATAGCTTTGTTGATTTAGCAGTAGTTATGGAGTAACATTAAAAGTTACGCCGTAACCCTTCTTATGGTTACACCGTAAACTTATAAACTAAATTTTAAAATACCACATGATTATGACGTAACCATCGGAGTTACGCCGTAACCTCTTTCTAAAAAACTTTAAAATTAAGTTTTAACATATTGCTAAACCTTGTATATCTAAATGAACTTTGTGGGAATGTTCTCTAGAAACCCTCACGAGACTTCACTCGTCCACTTGGGCCACCAAGTGGTTTAAAAGGCTTGTTGCATATGCTAAATACAACCGTTATTCCTACGAAAGTGATTTAGGTTTGTATTTCTTGTATATTTCTCTTTGAATGATTTTATGCTATTAGTTGTTTTAGTGATCACAAGGGAAATGAGCTTGCTCAAGATGGAGATTTTCTAGATTTCTCCGCCGGCTTATTATTTTTAAAAGCAAAGATCCAGGGAGTTTCTTGTTCAAATTCTACTCTTTCTGTTTATTTCATTTCCTTAATGTACAATAGGGAAATTGTACAAAACAAGTGGGGCGATGGGAGTAGAATATCACTTGACCTATTCTTGCCTTCGATTTTCTAGTTTTCTTTGAAAATGATGTCGATTTTATTTTTTTGACATGTTTTTCTTACTAAAACTAGAATTTATCTTTATCAAATAGACATTACCCTTTATTATTACTTGGTGAGGTTTAAGCCTAATGTTTCGTTTTCATCTCATTATACAAAAATCCACCAAAATATTGAGTGTGCCGGTGGTATTCTAGACTTTAAAACTTGGCATGCACATCATTTTAAGACCTAATTGATTAGCAGGAATAGATGGCTCGAGAAAGCAACATTTAGGAATTCACCTAAATAAGCCTATATGTGTGTGTTTATCGACTTGTTACACTGACTTGTTGACCGTCCGTGTTAAAACCCTTTTGTTGCACTCATCATTAGTGCAAGATACCCCTCGATCACTCTTGTTGAGCCAATCTATGTTTTTACCCAATATTATATGTTTTGTTACACCATTTCACCTTAGCCAAACCTGTAGTTTATATTTATCTTTGTGTTGAAATTTCTGGCTACCTAAGTCCATGGTTCAGGAAAATGGTTTGAAGATTGGAACTTTCGTTGAAGACATATTATTATGATCATGGAAGACCCCCCGGTATTATCACTTTTGATATTGTGTATCTAAAGTAGGGGGATATGTGATATGTTATGTACATGAGTATTGTAAAAAAAGAGAATAGGTGGTGCAACTATAAGCCACCTAGTGATATAACTCATGATGTTGGGTACGTATATAAAACCAAATAAGTAAAAAGGTGGTGCAACTATAAGCCAAGGTGGTGCAACTATAAGCTACCATGGGTTAGCATGCTCCGCAAGATCTCATTATTAGCTAACCCATGTTGATGATATGATAAGATTTTTGCACTTAAAGACTTGGACTATGGGTGGACAATAGCCGGTTATGGATACCTTAGATTATATATGACTATTTGTTTTGTGTTTTTATCTTAACACCAATTAAATATGTATCTCATGTCTATCCTAACCCTTATATCACCCAATAAACGTGTGTTATGTCACCTATGTTTCCTTTAAGAATTATTTAGACCCTAACTCTAACTGGTGCAGATTTGTGTACACTACAAGCTTATGATAAAGTACATGCTATGACTGTGCAGATGAGCGATCACCCCGAAAATGAACTCTTTGACTAGTTGATAGTTGAGTGAATTTTGATCCCTTTTTTGTGAGGTGTTCAACTTTGATGTTTCTAGCATAAGTCTTTTATATATTCATTTCTTTGAGATAAATCAGAGAAATCTTTTTATAAACTATTCTAACGGGTCTACTTTAGGGCAAGCAGAAGTCAAGTGGGGGGATATTTGATAACATCAAATATTTGATACTTTTTGTTAGGTTTAAGAAAAAGACTCGGTCACCCCATGTATTTTCATGTTTAGCATAGCTCGTAGTTTTGTTAGTAATTGTGTGATTTATGGTGTTGGGCCGGGTCTTTACTTACTGTAAGCCCACATCATAGCCCGTTTCATAGGCATTTTGTAAGACATATTTAAACCCTCTCCACACATGGAGAAGGTGTTGGAAGAAATCATTTTACACACACTTTTAATATGTTTTACATATTCTCTTCATCCATCTATCTCTCTCTCTAACTTTCTCTCTCTAGATATTATATGTGTGAATTCTAAGAATCCTACAATTGGTATTAAGAGCCATGGTTCTATCTTGGTGGCCTTAGTGTTTCGTTGTGGTTTTAATTTAGTTGTAGCTTACTTTTAGCTTATTGGTTTTAATAAGTGATTTTGTGGTTTCGTTGTGATTATTGTGAGCTTATTAGTGGATTATTACATTTCTTATTTCGTTCTACTAACTTCAAATATGGCTAGTTTGTCTTACTGTTCATGAAATATTAGGCCACGTATTTCATGTTTCTATTTGAGAAATCATTGAGCCACGACTAATCTTTTGTTTAAAATTGAATATTGTATGTGTTAGTTTTATTAGTGATATCTTGAAGTAGTATTCCATTCTTATTTTGTTTGAGTTAAACAACAACGAACACAAGCTTATTTTTTTTAAGCTTATCTTGTTAAAAGTTCATTGTAGCTTGCTTTGTTTATTCTGAGATAAGCTTGTGTTAAAACGCATCATTTTGTGGTTGTTTAAGCCTATCACGTAGCTTATTTCTTAGCTTATTATTGCTTATTTCCACACAGCTTATTTTTTACTTTTCTATTTCGTTGGGCTATTGGGCTTCAACAGTAACTTTGTGGCTCAAGAGAATCAAATACGTGGCTAATTCACTTTTTAAAACAGTTTCTTTATAACTTATTTATTGTTATATTTTGAGTTCATTTTTGGGCATTATATGTGTCGGCTTCTTTATTAAGCATTGTTTTTCTTTTAAAACCTTTCATCTCTTTAATGTCAAAACATTAGCTCGTTTGTGTTTAATAGGTCTCGTAGCTTATTTTGGTTTTTCAAAGTCTCAAACTTTCATGTCAAACTCATAAGTAGCTTACTTTAGGTTCTATTCATAGCTTATTTTCACAACTTATCTTCGTGGCTTATTTGCTCTTCTTAGCTTATTTAAGCTTCTCTTTTCGTGGCATTTTGTGGTGTGTTCTTAGTTGCGGTTTGCCTATTAGCTAGTACTTCTTGATTGCGTTTTGGTATTTTCAAAGCTGCGTTTTGTGTATAAAGGGGACAAGATAGTACGTCTTGAAAAGGACTTGGATAGCGACTTGTGGTCCAACAAGTACTTCTTGCGTTTTGTTTCATTTGTAGGTTGCGTTTTGCTTTTGTGATTTGCTCTTGCGTTTTGCCTTCAGGGAGTTGCGGTTTGTATCTTTAAATGTTCTTGCGTTTTGTTACATAGGCATTGCGATTTTCCTGAGTGAAGACCCTTTTGCAAGCTAATATAAAACATTACGCTGCCAAAATTTCCAAAACAGTTGCGTTTTGTCCTAAAAGCCTTGCGGTTTGTGTAAGAAGTGTATTGCGTTTTGCCCCATATGTATTGAAGTTGATATTGCGTTTTGTCCGTGATCTTCAATTGCGTTTTGTCTCACATTTGGGATTGCGTTTTGTCAATCTTCAAGACATACTTTGGAAGGACTTTGCAATTTACTCACAAGCCTTCAGGAACCAAACAACCCACAAGCTTAAGGAACCGAACTACTCAAACTCAAAATATACACGTTTTAAGTTATTTTCGAGTTTTACGGTTTCGTGTGACGTTCAACGACGGGACTTGAGACCTATATCATTGCGATCGTTATCCGCTTTCGATCAACGTGGTATATTCGGATTTTACCGACGATAACCGCATCATTCCGTACGATTAAAAGTTCACTCGTCGCATATTTAACAAATTCAAACGAAGAAGGAAAAATTTTACGAGGGAAAAGTTGTCTTTTACTAATTATAATTTGAATTTTTCACGTTAAGCCCCTCAACTTCTAAACAATAGTCATATTTAACCTTTAGATTTTAAATAGTTTCACTTGTAACCATTAGCTTAATAAAGATTTACTATTAATCCTTAAACTTTACAACCTTTTAATTCTAACCTTTTATTTTCAAACCTTTTACTTTCAAACCTTTTTCATTTTTAAACTTTTAGTTTTTTTATTATAATTTTTTATTTTTTTATTTTATTTTTTTATTTGTATTTTTACATTTTAGTTTGTAATTTTTTACTTTTGGCCCTTTAGTTGTATGAACTTTACACCAGTAGTCCGTATCCTTATAAATCAGCCCGTTAGTCCTCAAAAGTGAATCGTTATTGCACCGTTTGTCCTTATTTGTGTTTTGATCAACCGTTTCTCATTTTAAGTTCAACAATTGTGCACCGTTCGTCGTTTTCGCTCATTTTTCGCCAACAAAAGCTCAAGTTCTTCAACGACAATAACGATTTCTCAAACAACAATTCTATTTTCATGGTTTTTTCTTGATTTAGTAAAATCCCGCGAATTACTCACGTGTTTTCTCGGTTTAATCAAGACTTGTAAAATCCCGTGAACTAGATTTCCATTCTCAAACCACAACAAAAATCACTTTATCTACTTAAGATCCTTAATTATTTCACACATCGTATTTCAATGGAATCTTTGAATTCAAATTCACAAGAGAGAGAGTTGTATCAATTGCAACACAAAGCAAAGGAAAGTTTCATGAAATCTTTTTGACTACTTCAATCACATCTCCAGGTTTTTTTATAATATGATTTAAAAATCAATGGATGTTTCGAACGGGCATTTGCGACACTCTTTGAACAAGGTGTTCAGACTTTCACAGGCATAATGTTACTAAACTTGGATTAACTAGAAAAGCAACTTGACAAAGATGAATTTCAAGGAGATAGATCTATGGCTGCCTTTTGCGTGATCAATAAACAATTTCAGATGTTCATCGACACGCAATTCACTTAGGATTATGACAGTCAAATGACAGAAAAGTATTTTGCTGAATACACTGGAATCGAAGTTAAACAGTTTAGAGAAACACTACCCCTACACTGGTAAATGTTAAGAAGTCTTCTTGGCTGAAAGAACACGCATAAAATAGCAGTATGATAGAAGGATGAATGAAAGACAAATGCAGTTAAGAGATAGTAAGGTTGTTTCGAAGTAAAGCATTGGATGACTAGTTTATTGTTACAAATGCAGGTGGTGACTAAGTCCAGGTATAAGCAAAACAAGCAGAAGTTCAAGGACATATATCACACATGATTGTGGATGTAGATATCAAACAGTAAATGACCAAGTGCCATTTTGATGAGGTATAATTAGACTACTCAACAGAAAAGTTCCCTGTTAATGAACACACATACTAAGAATCTGAACCCATATATGACACATATCTGTTGGAAAAGGTCGATAGCAATAACACTCCTGATTTAACAAATATGTGTCATAGGGGATGAGAGATTGACCAAAATGCTGAACAATATCAAGCAAAAAGTCATTTGCTTAAAGCTGAGCTTGTCAAATCAAAAGAAAATGATAGAAAAAGAAATGTATAACATGAACTTTCACCGAGTTTTATTAATTGAAAAACAAATGTATATTCACTTGAAATTTCAATACAACATAAGGAAGAAAGTTTTCAAAGTAATAAACCATGTAAGAACCAGGATGCTCCTGAGTTTCGTGAATTTTTGAGAAAATGAGTTGTAAAAGCTCAACACATGCCAAAAACCACACAAATTGGCGATTTGAAGAATCAAATTAAAAAGTGAGAAGGATGCAAGTAATGAAGCCAAAGTTAAAAATGAGATAGAGTAATATGAAACTATTAAACATCGAATTAGAACACAGTGTGGTGCTAATACTGTGGCAGCAAATGAGCAATTACATAAAGAAAATACATTTGAAACAGACTTACAAGAATTTATGATTCAATTAAAAAGACACGCGTTCAGAATAAAGACAATAGTGACTCATTTAATTCTCAATTAAATCAAAGTCTGTCGACAATGCTGATTTAAAAGCTCATATTCAGGAAAAGTTTTTATGAATGTAGCATTGAAAAACGAATTAAGAAAGTAAAAGAAATTAGCGTGGATACTAAGTTTAGCAAAACAATCAAACTTGGGGAAACCGTTTTGTTGGAACAAATTACAAAACACTAAGTTTCGTTTCTCTGCTGTTAGACCTATTCGTATCTTTTCTGTGCTGATAAGCAAAAGTTCATTCCCTGCAGACAGTTTAAATAGCATCTGCTATCATGTTTCTGCTGGACCTTGTTCTCGTTCCCGCTGACAGAGATAGAATCTGCTGCTTGTTATTTATAGACTATTAATGTAATTAAGGAATTATAAATATATAAGTATTATCTCATTAATATAGGAATAGGATACAAGCAGCAGTTCAGGGACTTATATCACACATGTTGTGGATGCAGATATCAGACCAGTAAATGACCAAGTGCCATTTGCTGAGGTACAATTGACTGCTCAACATAATGTCCTTGCTAATGAACAACAGCATACTGAGCAATCTGAACCCATATATGACACATATCTGTTGGAAAAGGTTGATAGCAATACCACTCCTGATTCAACAAATATGTGTCATAGGGGAGGAGAGATTGACCAGGATGCTGAACAATATCAAGCAAAAAGTCCTTTGCTTAAGGCTGAGTTTCTCAAAACGAATGATATGGTTGAAAAAGAAGTTTATAATGAACTTTCAAACAGATTTTTACAACTTGAAAAACATTGTATTTCACTTGAAATTTCAATGCAACAAAAGGAAGAAAGTTTTCAAAGTAACAAACCATGTAAAAACCAGGATGCTCCTGAGTTTTGTGAATTTTTTGAGATAAATGATTTGAAAGCTCAGCTACAGGCCAAAACCACACTAATTTGCAACTTGAAGAATCAAATTAAAAGTGTGAAGGAAGCAAGTAATGAAGCCAAGGTTAAACATGAAATTGATGTTTTGGAAACAATAAACATTGAACTAGAAAGTAGTGTGGCTAAATTACTTGCAGAGAATGAGAAGTTAAATAAGGAAAATGAGCATTTAAAACAGACTTACAAAGAACTTTATGATTCTATCAAAAAGACACGAATTCAGACGAAAGATCATAATGACTCACTGATTGCTCAAGTAAATAGTAAGACTGTTGAAAATGCTGATTTAAAAGCTCAGATTCAGGAAAAGGTTTTTGCAAATGTAGCATTGAAAAATGACTTAAGAAAGTTAAAAGGAAATAGCATGGATACTAAGTTTGCAAAACCATCAATCTTGGGGAAACCGGTTTTACAACCACCCAGAAACCAATCAGTTGTTAGCCAGTCGAATGCGTTTAAATCTGAATGACCTAACTTTTCAAAACCATGGTTTACCTCCCAAGTTGATGTGAATAACATTTTGTCAAAACCAGTTACTCCTCATTATTTACCTAAAGTTCGAGAATATGTGCTTGCAAAACCTCATCACGTGATTGCACCTGGCTCATTTAGGAATAGTCAAGAAGAACCGTATGGTTCAAATGATATGGCTCATAATCACTATCTAGATGAAGCTAGGAAAAAGACACAAGAATGAAATAGGAATTCAAAACCTAGTGTGATGCATACTTCTAGTCTACAAAACACTACTAATGGTAGCAAATCAAATCCTATGAGCAACAATCAAATATCTAGGAGTTTGCCTGTATCTAAGAGTAGTTGTTGAATGTCAAATGGTGTGTCGCTAGTAGATCACTCTAGGAAGTCTAGTTTTTTTCTGACTCCAAACACTTTGTTTGCTCAACGTGTCATAAATGTGTCTTTAATGCAAATCATGATAATTGTATAACAAAATTCCTGAAAGAGGTGAATTCTCGTGCTAAGGTTCAATCCCCTAAGACTAGAAACAACACCAAACCCGTTGAACCAAAGAGTCATACTCAGAAACCTAGTAGGCAGATTGCTATAGGACAAAGGTTTTCTCCCAAGAAGTCTTCCGCTGTGCATGAGAAACCAAACACTCCTAGATCTTGTCTTAGGTGGAAACCGACGAGTAGAATTTTCAAGATTGCTGGTCTTAGGTGGATACCTACTTAAAAGATGTTTACCGATAACACAACCAAAGTTGACAGTGAACCTCCAAATGGTTCAAATGATGATATCACTAACCCATATGAATGCGATCAAACTCTTAATGTCAGTGCAGGTACTACTAACTTAAGTGCAGGTACATCTTGTAATCTTATAAAGGAAAGACTCAAAGTTTGGTTGCCGAAAAGACTGATATCTCATAAACCAGTGATTCAAGAGATTCAAATCTGATGCACATAGATAGATGACGTCTGTTCACATCAGTTCAGGCCTCGCTCTTCAACGACAAAATGACGTCTGTTCACATCAGTTCAGGCCTCGCTCTTCAATGACAAATGACGTCTGCTGACAACACTTCAGGCCCCGCTCCTCAAAGAAAAGAAAGGTGTACGCTTCAGTGCACTTTATCTTTAGAAGAAGAGAAATCTTCTTATTTACGAGCAGTCTTATCAACAACTTCTATAAGTTCTCATGCTCGTTCAGTCAACAAGTGGATCAACGTACATTAGCTTGTACTTTAATTCACTTGTTCATCAAAAATGGCAACAACATATGCAATTTTTGAGGGGGAGAAAAGTGAATATAATGAGATCAATGCGGTTTAATTCGGATAAGATCTTTTGATTATAAGTGTGCTCCCGGGCCTCAAATTGACTCCTGGATACATCAGTTCAGGACTCGTGCAAAACCTAGTTTCTTCAACACCTTATGTTCCACCATCCAAGAAAGACTATGAGATCCTGTTTCAACCATTGTTTGATGAGTACTTCAATCCTCCACCACGTGCTGTTTCTCTAGATCCGGTAGCTGTTGCTGCTCAAGAGCTGTTGATCCAGTCGGTTCAACTTCGTCAACTACCATTGATCAAGATGTACCATCTGCTAGTACCTCACCAACAAATCAGGAAATTCAATCTCAAGTCATTCTTCAAGGTTCTGAAGAAATAATTCATAGACATCAAAATGCATTATTTGATAAGGCATCCCTCCTTCATGATCTTTCTTCAGACCCGAGTTCTGAAGAAACAACTTTATAAGGGGTCATTCCATCAAATTTGCATCATCTTAACCAATCGTTTGATACTCTCACTAAGTTGACAAAGAATCACCCATTGGAGAATGTTATTGGCGATCCTTCTAGATCGGTTTCGACAAGAAGTCAACTACAAGAACATGCCATTTGGTCCTACTTTGACGTAAATGACAATCCGATTCCATTTGGTGGGAAACGATCTGGTTAAGATCTACTATCTCAAAGGAAGAATAATGGTGGTAATTTTTCATGTATCCTATGTAAATAAGAAAATCATAAAAACCCAAAAAGATTTTTCAGTGTACTTAAATTTTTCAAAAACAAAATAGAAAATATAAAACCAAGAAAATCAAATACAAAAATATAAAATAGAAAATACCAAAAATAGTTTTCCAAGACATGTCTTCTGTACCATGAAATCGAAGGTCCTTGTTGCACATGCTTTCAACTGTAACAACCTGGGGTCATTTGGCAAAGGATTGTGGAGGGCATGTCGAGATGTAAATCATGATCAATGCTAGAAACCTAACTGTTGGGCATTGTTATGTGGTGGTTGTACGGGACCATGTCATGTCAGCTTTATTGCGGTTGTCTAGATTTGCTAGGGCACAAGGACCGGAAGAAAATCATCTAAATCAAGTTGTTGCTAATAACGGGGGTTAGGGTCATGGAAAACAATGGAACCAAGCTAGGGGTAGGGCATTCATGTTGGGAGCAGAGCAAGCTCGCCAGGATCTGAACATTGTGACGGGTATGTTTACTTTAAACAACCATTTTGCCACTACCTTATTTGACTCTGGTGTCGACTATAGTTTTGTTTCTACTACTTTTATACCTCTGTTAGGCATAGAGCCCAGTGAATTAGGTTTCAGATATGAGATTGAGATAGCTAGCGGGCAGCTAGTAGAGATTGATAAGGTTATTAAGGGTTGTAAATTGGAAATCAAGGGTCATGTCTTTGACATCGATTTGATACCATTCGGGCATGGGAGTTTTGATGTGATTATAGGTATGGATTGGTTGTCAAATCATAAGGCTAAAATAATTTGTCACGAGAAAGTAGTAAGGATACCACTACTAGATGGCAAGGTGCTTAGAGTCATAGGAGAAAGACTGGAAGAGAAAGCGAGACTTTTGATGAGTGTTAAGGCTAGCGATAAGAAACAAGGAGAGATTGTTATGGTTAGAGATTTTCCCAAGGTATTTCCGAATTATTTATCAGGATTTCCACCTCTCTGGGAAACTGAGTTCCGGATTGAGTTAATCCCTGGAGCTGTGCCGATTGCAAAGTCTCCCTATCGTTTAGCGCCTTCTGAATTGAGGGTTGTTGGGAAATAAGGAACTCTAGACACAGGTTTCATTTGACCAGATCTTCACTCTTGGGGTAGCACCGGTGTTATTTTGTGGATAAGAAGGATGGTTTTTTAGGATGTGTATTGACTATAGAGAATTGAACAAGTTGACTGTTAAGAATCGTTATCCGCTTTCTAGGATTGATGATCTATTTGACCAACTACAAGGGTCGCAGTTTTTCTTAAAGATAGATCTTAGGTCCGGATACCACCAGTTGAGAGTGCATGGGGATGACATTCCAAAGACTGCATTTAGAACTCGTTAATGGACCATTTCGACTTCCACAGTAATGCCCTTTGGTCTGACTAACACCAGTGGTATTCATGGATTTGATGAACAGAGTTTATAGGCCTTATCTTGATAAGTTTGTGATAGTATTTGTAGACGATATCTTGATCTACTCTAAGACTCGAGAGGAGCATGTAGAACACTTAAGGTTAGTCTTGGGATTGCTTAAGAAGGAGAAACTATATGCTAAGTTTTCTAAGTATGAATTCTGGCTAAGAGAAGTATAGTTTCTTAGGCATGTGATAAATGGTGATAGGATTCATATAGACCCTAGTAAGATTGAAGCTGTTAAGAATTAGAAAGCCCCTAGAACACTGTCTGAGGTTCGTTCGTTCTTAGGATTGGCTGGATATTACCGTAGGTTCATTGAGAACTTTTCTAAGATAGCTAAGTCTCTTACTATCTTGACTCAGAAGTGTAAGACTTTCGATTAGGGTGAAGAGCAGGAGAATGCATTTCAAACTTTGAAGGATAAGTTGTGTAATGCACCTGTTCTAGCTCTCCTCGATAGACCGAAAGATTTTGTGGTATATTATGATGCATCAAGCCTAGGATTAGGATGTGTGTTGATGCAAAGAGGTAAGGTGATAGCCTATGCGTTTAGGAAGTTGAAAATTCATGAAAAGAATATAGACCTATGATTTAGAATGGGAGCATGAGCAGTTGTGTTTGCCCTTAAGATTTGGAGACATTATCTGTATGGGACAAAGAGTGTCATTTATACGGATCATAAGAGTCTTCAGCATATCTTTAGTAAAAAAGAGTTGAATATGCGACAGCGTCACTGGATAGAGTTGTTTAGTGATTATGATTGTGAGATTCGCTACCATCCTGGTAAGGCGAATGTGGTGGCTGATGCCCTAAGTAGGAAGGAAAAAGTAAAACCTAAGAGAGTTAGAGCTATGAATATGATCCTTCAGTCCAGTATCAAGGATAGGATACTAACGGCTTAGAAGGAGGCTGTGGATGAGTCTGCAGGATTACATAAAGGTTTGGATGAGATGATAGAACAGATAAGTGATAGGACTTTGTACTACCTGGATCGAATATAGGTGCCTTTGAAGGGTGATGTGAGAACTCTGATAATGGATGAAGCCCATAAGTCAAGTAATCAGGTTACACCAGGAAGATGATAAGATGTATATTATGACCTTAGGGATAGGTATTGGTGGTCGGGTATGAAGAAGGACATACTGAATATGTTAGTAAGTGTATTGACTTGTTTGAAGGTTAAGGCTGAGAATCAAAGGCCATTTGGCTTGCTTTAGCAACCTGAATTTCCCGTATGGAAGTGGGAAGGAATAGCTATGGATTTTGTGACTAAGTTGCCTGACTTGTAGTGGGCATGACATAATCTGGGTCATTGTGGACCGGTTGACCAAGTCTGCTCATTTTCTACCTATGCGTGAGGATTATAAGATAGATAGATTGGCTAGATTATATTTGAATGAGATAGTTGCTAGCACATGGTTTGTGCCGTCTCTAATCATATCAGATCGTGATAGTCGTTTCACATCAAGGTTTTGGCAGTCAATGCAAGAGGCATTAGGAACCCGTTTAGACATGAGTACGGCTTATCACCCTCAAACCGATCGTCAGAGTGATCGTACTATTCAGACTTTGGAAGACATGCTTAGAGCGTATGTCTTGGACTTCGGAGGAAGTTAGGATTTTCATCTTCCATTGGTTAAGTTTTCGTATAACAATAGTTATCATTCTAGTGTGAGATGTGCTCTGTTTGAGGCATTGTATGGTAGAAAGTGTCGTTCAGCCAATTATGTGGGTGAGGTGGCAATAAAGGTCAGTGATTAGGACTAAGTTAGTGCAAGGAGACTTCTTGAGAAGTCTCGCATGAATGAAGGATTAGACTTTAAGGCTGCACGTGATCGTCAGAAAAAAGTTATGCGGATAAGAGGAGGAAACCTCTAGAGTTTAGTGTGGGTGTTTATGTTTTTCTCAAAGTGTCGCCTTGGAAAGGTGTGGAACGCTTTAGGAAGAAAGAGAAACTAACACCTAGATTTGTCAGACCTTTTGAGATTGTTGAGAAAGTAGGCCCCGTGGCCTATCGGCTAGATTTGCCTAAAGAGTTAGATGGTTATTTTGTTCTTGACACGTTCCAAGTGTCAACCTTAAAAGTGTTTGGCATGATTCCAACCTACAAGTACCCTTGGATGAAATCCAGGTTGATGCCAAGTTAAATTTTGTGGGACAGCCTGTGGAAATTTTGGAAAAAGAGTTTAAGAAGTTGAAGCGGAGTAGAATTGCCATCATCAAGGTTCGGTGGAATTCGAAACGTGGACCTGAATTCACGTGGGAACGTGAGGATCAGATGAAACTGAAGTATCCGCATTTGTTTTGTGATGTTAGTAGCTGAATTTCAGGGTCAAAATTCTTTTAAGGGGGGTAGACTGTAACCTTTGCCCCTTTTTATGTTCTGAATATTTTATTTTTAGTCCTTTGACTATTTAACGTTTGTCAGTATAATCAGATTTTGTATCGTGTTGATGGTGGTGATTTTGTTGAGAATTGTGGTAATTTATGGTTTATTGTGAATAATAGTCCCTTTTAGAGGATATTATTATGTTAATTGTATTTCAGGTGGTTTGACTCGTGAATTTTGAGAAATGCCGAAAAACGAGTCCTGACACGTCCGTTAATGTCCAAATGAGTTTTGAAGGTCTTGACGTATAATTATCAAAGTAAATTACTCTATTTATTGGAAAAGTATTTTTAAGTTGAATAAAAAATGCTAATTTACTTTGGGGAATAATTTATGTTGAGTTTACGAGCTTTTTAGTGATCCCGCACGAAAGAAAGACCCGAGACCCTTAGGATCACCATGGACTGGTCATTTGAGAGTCTAAGCAGGGCACAAGGGAGACATGATTTTAGCCACTTTGTCTAGAAATTGTACATTTATATTCCCACCACTAGATCATTCCCATTCATTTCATTTCATTCCAAAAAAATAAAAACACACATAAGAGTGTGTGTGTGTTCATCCTCTACCTAAATCACCATAAACCATCTTAAAATTTCCAACTTTAATTAAGAACGAGATACTACGGGTTGATACGAGTATTTGGGTATTCATTTAAACAAAGTTTGGGTTGTCCGGTTCGTGTCGAAATCTACACTTTTGAAGATTTTCTTTTAAGTTTCTAAGTTTAAATTTCATCTGTCCTTTTGGTTTCATATTGATGTATAGATGTTAGTTGTACAAGTTGGTCGTTGTGAAAATCGATTTTTGGAAACAAAATGGATAAAAAGGGGTGTTTGGCTTGCGTCAACCATAAAAAGGAATGAAAGGGTTTTGTAGTTTTGATGTTGTGGTCATGATGGTTGAATAAAATATGTTGTTAAATAGCTTATTTTGTATAATAGCTTGTATAGCTTATTTGGTGGGCTTTTCGTGGCTTATTTTGAGCTTATATGCTTACGTCATTTTTCACAATCACAAGGGAAGTGATTTTGAATATTTTCGTGGTATGGCGTATGTTCGTGGACTATTTTTATAGCTTTTGATGATAACCAAATACTATACGTAGCATACTAGCTTATTTTTAAAGCTTATGGACTAGTTTTTGGTGCTTTTGGGCTCGCGGCTCATTAAGCATAAATAAGCCGTGGCTTATTTGTTGGCTTATTGTGGTCCGAGTTATTTTCTACTTATTAGTATGAGCTTATGTATATAAATGGACCTTGGTTTTGGACTTGGTTCGTATTTTGTACTTATAAACACCTTAATGGACCCTTGTTGGGCCTTAAAGCCCAATAAGCAATATTTAGTCGTTTTAAGAGTTTTGGATGAACTTTTGAAAGTGAAATGTATTTACCAAGTGATATCGAACGTTATTTTGGGAAAATCGTTTTAGTAAGCGTTAAAGATTGAGATTTTGGAATTTTTTCGGAAAAGAGTCGAAAGATTGAAAAATGTTTGAAATAAAGGTTTAAAAACCTTGGAAAACGTTGTATGAACGTACGGGTCATGTTGAAATTTCGTAAAAAGTTTATACTTAGAAATTTTACTTAAAAACATGCTTTTTGATTTAAATAATAAAATATTATTATTTTATTATTTAATAAATTCACTAAAAGACGAAAAATATAATTTTTCTCGAAACTTCTCTAATATGTTTATTATGAGTAAACGTTTCATTTTCAACTGTATTATGATTATTTTTACGGTGACTAAGGGTACCGAATACACTATTCGAGATATATTTATAATTATTTATTATAAATATTTACTTATATTACTTATCTTTTTTCTTTAAATAGTAAACGTATGTATCGTTGGGATATAGAATTGATAAGATATTTTGGGATGAGACGTCAACCATCACACCACTAAATTGTTATGGGTAATTGTACAACGCATCTAGCCTCTATGCATCAAACGCGAAGATCGTTTTGGAAATAAATGATTTAATGGGACATTAACTGTACTAGGTCGTGTACGGACGTAATTGAATTTGCTTGTATGATTGAGATTTGGTTGCTTAAGACTTGCTTGAGGTGAGTTCTTGTAGCCCTATTTTTACTGTCTTTTCTGTTGAGGAAAAATGATACTCAAATGTGTTTTGAAATGTTTTGAATTGAACTGTGCAAAATGTGGTTTTGTTTTTGGGACAAGATATGTGATTATGACTGCTATGTGAATATTATGTGTTGTATGATTGTTTGGATCTGAGGGGTACGCCTATCCCGGTATTTGTGTGGTTATTGGAGCGGTTGGGTACGCCTACCCTGGTATGATGTGTACACTATTCCGGAACCGGAATCAGACGAATTAATAAAGTCTAGTGTTGAGGACCTTGTCCATACCCCAAGTGAGTCCGATGGTATATCCGAAAGTGAATGTGATTTGCCCGTTTGTGATGATTCTTCTCCGAAAAAGGATGAGGTGTTAGATGATATCATTTCAATTCCACCGGGAAATGGTAATGATCATTTTAATGTCGAATCTAGTCTAATTGAATCCGTGCTTAATCGTGATAACATGATATCTTCTCCTAAGATTGATTTCCTTCTCGAGGAGTTCGCCGGTGAACTCGCTCTTATCGCTCCAATTCCACCGGGAATTGTTAAAGCCGACTTTGATCCGAAGGGAGATATCCATTTTATTGAAAATTTGATGTATGATAACTCTTTTCCTCGCCCTCCGGAAACTCTTAAAGATGATTCTGAAACTGTCATTGATTCCAACAATGATTATTCTTCGAGTGATAACGATTCGCTTTACAGTGACGACATCGATTATGTTGAGGCATCACCTCCCGATTCTAAGCTCGTCAGCTTAGAGGTGGTGAAGATTGTTATCTCGGAAGTTGGAGGGATTGATACTGATGAGTTGAGATCAACATAGACCCAAAATTTAGCATAGACCCAATGAACAAATCCTAGCCACTCATTTTTTCATCAAAATAATAAAAACCCACTTTCCACCTCTTTTTAAAAATAAAATATCTTGTAAACGGCAAATCGTCAAACGACAAAAAATAAACCATCGCGACGAGTATTTTTTTTATCTTTCAGTAGAAATCCACTTCGATATGCTTTCGAAGAACTTTTTTTCCGATTTGTTTTTCAGTCACGTCTGAAAAAATCACATGTGATTTATATCACAATCACATGTGATTTCATAAAATCACATGTGATTTTCATAAAATCACATGTGATTTGTGATACAAATAACATGTGATTTTTTCCAGACGTAACCATAAAAAAATTCGAAAAAAATTTCGTCGAAAGTATATAGAAGTGCCCCTCTATAGAAAGATGATTTAATTCTCGTGCAATGGTATGTTTTGTTTTGCGTAACGATTAACGGTTTGTGAGATATTTAATTTTTTAAAAAGAGGTGGAAAGTGGGTTTTTTTTATTTTGATGAAAAAATGAGTGGGTAGGATTGGTTCATTGGATCTATGCTAAAATTTGGGTCTATATTGAACTTTTGCATGATACTGATATTCTTCTAACAATCAAAGACGATGTACTTCATGAAAAATTGTTGAATGTCAATCTTCTTATTGCTAAGATCGAAGCATTAAAAGATAATCCCACTCCATCTTCCGATTTTGTGACCAAGTCTTCCTCCACATCTCTTAACTTTTTCTTGGAGGAGACTAACACCTTTGATAATTCTTTACCCGAATCTGAAACTTTTTGCTTTAATCTGGAAGAGATTAGTAGTGGCAGTCCCACTTATTATATTGATTTATCTCTTCCAGATTATGAAGCATTCTTTTGTGATAGTGAACCCGATTCGGGGGATTTCACTATGGATGTGGTGGAGGATATTTTTGATAATCTAACAAGAGAACCAAGAGTTCATGTGCCTAATATTTTGCCCACCCATCCCACCTTTCATCTGGATTCGGATTTCACTCTTTCTAGTGATTCCCTCGGATACGACCTTGTAGTTTCTTTTCCTTCCGGAACTAGAAACAAGATTTTTGATCCAGGAATATTCCGTGAAGTTCAATCCAAAAGATTTCTATCACCGAATGAATTTTCTATCTCATTCGTCCGTGATCCTCTTTCTCTAGTGTTTGACACTTTGCTCCCATTTTCATCCAAAAATGAGGATAAAGTTTTCAATCCTAGTATTCTTGCTTCAAATGAGGAAACATCTCCTCATCTCATATCTCATCGGGGTTTTAATCCTTCAAAGATCATTTTTGATTTTTCTAAAAGCCTGATGATGATTTCTGGAGGGGAATCCTCATTCGAACAGCTCAAGTTTATGGGGGATCGAGTCAGGCTCAAGGCTCGATTAACAAAAATAAGTACTTCGTGGGTAGCAACCCATGCTTATCCTAGTATAATGATAATAGTAGTAATGAATAAGTGTTTTGTGATGTGAGGAGGCTCGCCTCTTCCTTTCTCGTGTTTTGTGGTTTGTGTTGTATGTCCAGGATTGCCCAGATTTTAAAGCCTCTCGTGCTCGATTTTCTAAAAGAAATTTTCTCTTATCGTGGTATTATATAGTTAAAAAATGAACAATATAATAAAAAACTGTGGGCTAATAAAAGTTTTACTGCATCTTGATGGCTCACAAACGATGTTGCAGTCCTTATAAATATGGCACATATAATTATCTGAGACTGAAAAAAAAAAAAGGGGGGTTTGCTGCATCCAGCCGGTCACAATCGTTGATTGCAGCCTTCTAAAAGGTCGAGGATTTCATTAGTTTAATGGATGTGTATTATATTAGGTGTAGTAAAGGAATTTAATAAAATATAGGAAAATCTCCTTTTCTTAAATTTAAATTATGCTTTTTTGAACTAAGACTATTACCATTTTAAGTTGTTAATTTTATGTATATACGGGAAATCAAGGGTGTTGAAATCGAAGGTCCGGGCTCGCTCCGATTACTTCAGTTCTGGGGGGTGTACAAAAGGCCTGGTCTACTTACGCCGCAAGGTTGGGTTGTGCCGAGACGCAAATTCGCTATGAGATGATCTCACTTCAACTCATTTACTTTTTGGGTGGAACGTGACGATAGATATTTTGCAACACGCTGATTTTGGTTGAAATCAACATTAAGCACATTCACCCCCTAAGATATAATAATTGCCGGGAGTGAAAAGTTTACAAGTTGCAAATATGAGTAGTGTTAGCATCTTAACTTATATTTAATGGTGATTTCGTTTTTAAGCTTTTGTTTGGGACGAATGAAAAGTCGAGGACAATGAATTTATCTTTTTGAGCATTTTAGAATTGAAATGTTTCTTGTTCTATGACCCTAAAAGCTATGAAAATAACGAAAGTTAAACGTTCTAGTTAGTTGCTAAAAAGAAAAGCATGAAAAGTACAAAAAAATAAGAAAAAGGAAAAATACAAAAATATGTGTGAGAATAAGTGTAAAATGGTAAAAACAGGGCTTTTCTAAACTATTGATTCTTTAATTCCCATCGATGAACACTTAGCTACTTTTCGAGGTAATTAGTCGAGGGGGATTGAGATTCTTGGTTTTCTTAAGTGTTTACTTATAGCATTGCGCGAGGATACGATAATAGTTTAGTATGGGGGGATTTTGGTATGTGCTTAATTACACATACCTTTTACCTTTAAAAACGAGCCTAAATGACAAAAAACGAACATAAAATGCCAAATATATGCTTGTTTTGCTATTTGTCTTGTGCAGGTAACGGATATTCAGAAAAGGACAAAAACCAAGCCTTTACGAACAAAACTGAGCACGAGAACGGAAAGAGCGAAAAAAGTCAAAAGTCAAGCGAAAAAAAGTCAAAAGTCAACCAAAAAAAAGTCAAAGTCAACCCCGACAAAGTCAAAGTCAAAGCCAAAACCGAAGAAATACTTAATAGGCCAACCTGCACACCCATCTAATGGGCCGGATTAGCCCATTAAGCTATTTAAACAAGGGCTTATACAAGCCTTGATACCACTTGGGCGTATGATCGACCCACCTAATCTTACCACCCCCCACCCCAACCCCAACCCCCCCACCCACACCCACCCCCCCCCACCCCACCCCCACACACCCCCACACCCCCCCCCCAACCACCACCCCACACCCCACCCCCCCCCCCCCCCCCCCCCCACCCCCCCCCCCCCCCCCCCCCCCCAACCACCCACACCCACCCCCCCACCAACCCCACCCCCCCCCCCCCCCCCCCCCACCCCCCCCCCCACCCCCCCCCCCCCCACCCCCCCCCACTCCCCCACCAACCCAACAAACACCCCCAACCACACCACCACCCCCCAACTATATATCCCCTTTAATACACAACACCCATACCCCCCACCCCACCCACCCCCCCCCCTTCTCATCCCCCCCCACCCCCCACAACAACCAACCCCACCCAACCCTACAACACCCCCCCCCCTACACCCCCCCCCCCACACCAAACATAACCCCCAACTACCCCCACCACCCCCCAACACCCCCCCCCACAAACCCCCCCCCCCCCACACCCCCCCCCCCCCCCCCCCCGCACCCCCCCCCCCCCACCCCCCCCCCCCCCCCCCCCCCCACCCCCACCCCCCCAACCCTCACCCCCCCCCCCCCCCCCCCACCCCCCCCCCACCCCCCCCAACCCCCCCCCCAAATTCCACCCATACTCCCCACCCCCCCCCCCCCCCACCCCCCCCCCCCCCCCCATCCCCCCAACCCCCCCCCCCCCCCTCCCCCCACCAAACCCCACACCCCCACCCACAACCCCCCCCCCCCCCCCCCAACCCCCACCCCTCACCAACCCCCCCCCCCCAACCCCCCCCCCCCCCACCCCCCCCCACCCCCCCCCACCCCCCCCCCCCCCCCCCCCCCCCCCCCCCCCCCCCCACCCCCAAGCAAATAAGGCCCCAACTCCCTACACCTTCGTGTCCGCTAATAAACCTGGCCATCTACCGTATAAAATGCTCCGAATCAAGTTAACAGACTGTTACTCCATAACCCTTTATACCTTTTTGTGTTAATCCCTTAGGATCATCTACACTGTTAGTCCTTATTCTTTTAGACTTACAAAAATTAGTCCCTCAACCCAAATTTCCCTACCTCGTTAGTCCTTTTTTTTACCCTAACAACTGTATATTCTCCCAAAGGACCCTTTCTCGCCAACAGAAAATTAAACTTAAATCAACAATTTTTGAAGTATAGTCGATATCAATAATTTTAGTTCAAATTTATACTTAAATTTTCTAAAAAGAAATTTTCTCTATATCGTGATATTTCTTGTGAAAAAAATGAGGTAATAATAATAAACTGTGGGCTAATAAAAGTTTACTGCATCTTGCCGGCTTACAACCGATGTTGCAGTCTTCTAAATAAGGCACATAGTAATTATCCGAGACTGATAAAAGTTTGCTGCATCTTGCCGGCTCACAACCGATGTTGCAGCCTTCTAAAAGGTCGAGGATTTCATTAGTTTAATGGATGTGTAATTATATTAAGTGTAGTAAACGTGAATTAATAAATATAGGGAAAATCTCTTTTTCTTAAATTTAAATATGCTTTTGAACTAAGACTATTACATTTTAAGTTGTAATTTTATGTATATACGGGAAATCCAAGGGTGTTGAAACCGAAGGTCCGTGAGTCCCGATACTAGTCTCTGTGGGGTGTCAAAAGCCTGGTCACTTAGCCGCAAGGTTGGGATGTGCCGAGACGAAAGTCGCTACATGGGATGATCTCGCCTTCAAACTCATTACTTTTTGGGTGGAACATGACGCATAGAAATTTTGCAAAACGTTGATCTATGGTTGAAATTCGAAATAAGCACATTCACCTAAGATATAATAATTGTCGGGAGTGAAAAGTTCACAAGTTATAAATATGAGTAGTGTTAGCATCTTAACTTATATTTAACGGTGATTTCGTTTTTAAGCTTGGTTTGGGGCAAGTGAAAAACCAGGGACGATGAATTTATCCTTTGGACATCTATAGATTATTTTATAGGCGCTTCTTGTTCTATGACCCTAATGGTTATAAAAATAATGAAAGTCCAAACATGTTAGTTAGTTGAGAAAAAGAAAAATACAAAAATATTAGTGGTAATAAGTGTAAATATTTAAAAATGGTCAAAACGAGGCTTTTTAAAGCTACTGATTCTTTAATTCCCCTTGATGAACACTTAGCTACTTTTCGAGGTAATTAGTCAATGGGGATTGAGATTCTTGGTTTTCTAAGTGTTTACTTATAGCATTGCGTGAGGACACGGCAATATCTTAGTATGGGGGATTTTGGTATGTGCTTAATTACACATACCTTTTACCTATAAAAACAAGCCTAAATGACCAAAAACGAACATAAAATGCTAAATATATGCTTGTTTTGCTATTCATGCTGTGCAGGTAAAGGATATTCACTAAAGGACAAAAATGAAGCCAAAACGGACAAAACCGAGCACGGAACAAAAAGAGCATGAAAAAGACAAAGTCAACAAAGTCAAAGTCAACAAAGTCAAAAGTCAAAATCAACGACAGAGCCAAAACCAAAGAAATCTTAATGGGTCCACCCGCACCCATCTAATGGGTCGGGTCAGCCCACTAATCATTTATGTACAAGACTTATAAGACTTAAGTCTTATAAAACCCCAAATCCCTTTTATAAAACAACCAGCCCAAACACATCCTGGCTCAATCCCACTTAACAGGCATTAACCCAAAATCCTTTACCCCTTTGCACCGTTAGTCCTTAAGGACTAACACTGTTAGTCCTTAGGGACTAACACGTTTAACCCCTATAACTTTAAACCCATTACACCTCACATTCTTTTACCCTAACCCCGTTAATTCTTTACCCGCTTAAACCCCAAAACCCTTTACACCCCTCGTCCCTAAATCTAACGACAGTACAAAAAAACCTTTTCTCGCCATTACTATTCACCATCCATGTCACTCAACCTCGAACACTGTGCCCCAAAACAAACCTATCACTCTCCTATAAAACCCCACCCCATAACACAACAAACCACGCTGGCAATCCCATGGGTTTTCATTGGTCAAGAATTCATCAAAACAAATCAAAGGCTGAGATGCTATAACTTGGAGCCAAAGCATAATGGAGGGTTTAGATGATGCTTTTAACCTCCTCACACAAGAAACACAACTAGCACACATATGTCTGCTTATTCGGTTATATAAAGGCTTATTTTTCATTGTAAATGTGTCTAGAGTAATTTTTATTTTAATAAATGTACTTTTCAATGCTTATTTATGTATTGTAAAATTTTTGTCATTTTACTTTCCAAGCCTTGTAACTCTTTTTTTAGATTAATGCAAATTTTAGTTTTCAAGTTGTTAAAATTATGTGTCTTTTAAAAGTCTTATGCAATCAAGCTTATTTGTGTTCACGAGATCTTTCTATAAGCTCTTATAAGCTTATAGAAGCCTTTTATACTCATTTAAACTTTCATAAAAGCTCTAGTGAAAGTTACTGTTTCATACACCCAAAACTTTGGTTTTAAGCTTTTTGGATGATAAGCTTACAATGGAAGAGCTTATGGGTATTTAGACTGCTTATTTCAAATAAGCTGGGTAGGTTAGAGCTTAATAGGGTTGTATTAGCCTTGTTTTGTGCAAAGGCATTTGTAAGTTCCAAATTTTATTTTCAAGTCTCTTTTATGCATTTGCTTAATTAATGCTTAATAATGCTTATTTCTCTGATTTTATTGCTTAATTGTTCTTAGTTTAATATGTTCTTAATTTGTTTTGCTTTATCTTCATCTGTTTTTAGCTCAAAAGTAATTTTTAAAATTTAAGGGAGTGTTTGGGTCAAGGTTATAAAACGGGTCAAAATGGGCATAATCTGTCTTGGGTCCAAAATGCAATTTTCATTAGCTCTAATTAAGTTTCTAGGTTAGTTTAAATAAGCTTTGAGCTAGTTTTGATAAGGTTGTTAGTTTGTTTAAGCAAAATTCTTAATCTGCTAGTCCTAATGTTGTTTTAAACTGTGTAAGTCTTGGATTTTTATAAGAGTGCTTAAGGTGTAGTATTTGAGTTCATAAGTTGGCTTAATATGCATTAACATGCATCTGTTTCAAGTGCATTTTCTTTGGCAGTAGTTTTTCTAGAATTTTTGATCAAAAGCAATCAAGTAAATTGGTTAGGTTAGTCATTCTTAAAAATATAAGTTTGTAGGTCTATTAAGGGTTTAATCTAGTTTATTTTTTGCTAAAATGAATTGCATTCAGCTTATAGAAGCTTTATCCTAATTTGTTTTAAGTTTAAGTTTGTAAAAAGTCATTTCAGAATCTTAAAAATTGAGTTGAATTAGCATAAAAAGTCAAAAGTTAGTCTAAGCATGCATTCTGATTTCATTTTACTTTTAGCCATAGTGGTTCACTAAGCTCTATTCTAGTTTAGACTAGCTTATTGAGTCTTGGTTTTCATTTGTTTTAAGCTTTTAGTTTCACACTTTGCTTATTTAGTCTTATTTTTAAGCTGCATTTAGTCATTTCTTTGTCAAAAAAAGGGCAAAAAAAATTAGTGTAACTGTCATTTTGCATTGAGTTTTTCTAGCTAACTTAGTCATCCAAATTTCTTAATTCTAGCTTATTTGTGTTCTTTGATACTTAGGCTTAATATGTTTTTAGCTTGCTACTTTTCAAATTGCTTTTTGAGTCCTTAAGATAAGCTGCAAATAAGCCCCTTTAGGTCAAGAGAAAAGAGTAAAGTTACTGTCTGTTGAGTGCTTATCTTTCTTTTCCAGCTTATTTGTTTTGCTTATTTCTAGATCATTGTGCTTATTAAGCTTAGGTTTAGTTCTGTTTTAGCTTATCACTATCTTATAGCTTATTGAGTTTTTGTAAAAGCCAAAACAGTCTTAATAGTCTTAACTAAGTTTCTTTTAGCTTCTGTCATTTTTTTGAGCTTATTACTAGCTTATTACTGCTTTTTAGAAAAAGTTGCTTTTTAAAAATTGCTTATTTTCGGCTTTTTCTCAAGTGTTGTTAAATAATTTTGCAAAATAAAAAAAAAAAGAGAAGTCACAGGGGAACATAAAAGAAGTCGAACCTGAGACCCTCCTTTACATAGCAGCATATATAACACACACACTCAAACCACCAGCACCAGTATGGCCATCTGGGCTTACTTCTCCACATTTAATATAAAACCCCTTTTAGCCTTTTTAGCCTTAACAGCTTAAAGGGTTGACTAGGTTGACTTGCAGGGATTTTATATTTGATATTTTATTATACTATTTGATATATAATTACCCCTAAAAAGGTGATTATCATTTTTGGCGCTGTTGTCGAGGAGGAGTGTATACGATTGTCATTTCAACGTTTGATAATTAGTGCTTTGAAGATCATTCCTTGTGAAGTTATTTTCTTTATAAAAATATAAAAATACAAAAATATTTTCCATTTTCTCTTATTAGTATATAAAAACAAGAAAAAATCAAAAACATAAGAACATTGTCTTTAAATAATAAAAACCATCATCAATATAATGCTCTCGACTTGAGCATTATCATAATAATTTCCCAAACAAAAGATTTAAAACATGCCTTAGTGTCACTTGCGAGGTACGGCTCACCTTTAATCGATTAACAAACTATAAGAGAGGTATAAGGAGGGTTGTTTCGAGGAACTACGACCCGAAAGGAGAAGGTTTTCAATAGGTTCGCGCTTTCCCGCTCCTCCGCTCCTTTGTGCGTTTTTCTTTTAAAGAGCTATCGTGAAGCAAGTTGATTATTGGTTTAAGTTATTCGATCTCATTTTGTCCTTTAATAAAACATGTTGTTTAAAAAGCTTAAAAACCAAAAAATAATCTTCTTTTTCTTCTAAACCATTTGATTCTCTTCTTAACCCTCATTATCGTTTAATTCTTTATGTCGACATTTGTCTGATGCGTAGGGTGTGGAGAACCGTTATATGGTCACCCTTGTCGATGGTGTACTTGCGAACGGCGTGGTAATGATCTTTGAGATGGATATTGCTTTCTATGCCATTCAAGGAACAGAGATTCTTTCACTTATGATTCAACTCCGAATTCTTTCGATAATCCTCCCGATTTTTCATACCCAGAGGGGCGGGGGGGGGGGCCACCACTCCACAACCCCCAATACGTACCATACTCCTTGTGAGTGATGTGGGAACGAGCCTATTTATGGTTACGAATTTTTTTTTTTTTTGGTTCACCCAAGGCACGTTGTCTAAAATCAGAACCTGTGTCAATCAAAACTTTGATTATATTTCCACAGCAATATCCTTGTTTGAATATTATGGGGGTCCTCAACTATAGACTTTTCCATTGGTCCAACCGATGAATTATTACGAACCTAATCCGTGTTATGATTCTAATTATTCTAGTTTTGACCAAATTGAACCCCCACAGTTTCCCGTCATTCATTAACCTCCTCAAGAAACAAGTTTGGAATTTTTACAAGATAACAGGAACCTAATTAACTCTGTGCAAACTTTCTTAGGAAAGTTTAAATGATTTTATTTTTATAAAACACCAAAGGTTGTATCACTAGCATGGGAGACAATTTCTGAAATTGAGCATGCTTTTGAAGACAAGAAATATCAACCGGAGGGTATTCTAGAGTTATTTCGTAAACTTCATGATGATGTGCAAAATATTCATGAGGAGTTGGCAGAGAACATAAATACTCCGATTTGGAATCGTCCTACCATCTACTGTGATGATGATGATGATGATGATGACGAGGATTATACTATTGCAATCACACCCGACTTACCGATTACGGACTCTCTCATAATAGAGGATGAGCATCTTGACACTATTCTGGCAACGGAATTGGACGAATTAATAAAGTCTAGTGTCGAGAACCTTGTCCAAATCCCAAGTGAGTCCGAGGGTATTCCCGACAATATGTGTGATGTGCCTTTTCGTGATAATTCTCCGCCTCTTGACATTTCAAAAGATCAATTTGAGGGTTTCTTCGATTCTAACGATGATTCTACTTCGATTGATGACAATTCTTTCTCTATTGACGACATCGATTATATGTGAGTCGAGTCCCCGGGGAGGCCGCTAATTCTGAGCTCGTCATCTTAGAGGTGGTGGAGGATATGTTATCAACGGAAGTTGGAGGGATTGATACTGATATTCTTCTAATAATCAAAGACGATATTCTTCGTGAAAAATTGTTGAATGTCAATCTTCTTATTGCTAAGATCGAAGCATTAAAAGATAATCCCACTCCATCTTCTAATTTTGTGACCAAGCCTTCCTCCACATCTCTTAACTTTTTCTTGAAGGAGACTAACACCTTTGATAATTCTTTACTCGAATCTGAAACTTTTTTCTTTAATCTGGAAGAGATTAGTAGTGGCAGGCCCACTTCTTATTTGGATTTATCTCTTCCAGATTATGAAGCATTCTTTTGTGATAGTGAGCCTGATTCGGGAAATTTCACTATAGATGTGGTGGAGGATATTTTTGATAATCCAACAAGAGAACCAAGAGTTCATGTGCCTAATGTTTTACCCACCCATCCCACCCTTCAACTAGATTCGGATTTCACTCTTTCTAGTGATTCCCTTAGATCTGACCTTGTAGTTTCTTTCCTTTCGGAACTAGAAACAAGATTTTCGATCCAGGGATATTCATTAAAGTCCAATCCAAGAGATTTTAATCACCGAATGAATTTTCTATCTCATAGATCCGTGATCCTCTTTCTCCAGTGTTTGACACTTTGCTCCTATTTTCATCCGAAAATGAGGACAATGTTTTCAATCCTGGTATTCTTGCTTCTAATGAGGAGAAATCTCCCCATCTATTATCTCATCGGGGCTTTAAAGCTTTCCAACTCATTTTTGAAAACCCGATGATGATTTCTGGAGGGAACACTCCTAACATGGATGTTCCATATCTACATTTCTATCCCCCTTGACCAGCTCAAGTATGGGGGATCGGGTCAAGCTAAGTGACCTTAAACAAGCGCTTCGTGGGTGGCAACCCATGCTTATCCCTTAGTTTTATTAATGAATAAGTGTGTTGTGAGGAGGCTCGCCTCTACCTTTTTTCGTGTTTTGTGGTTTTTGTTGTATGTCCAGGATTGCCTGGATTTTTGAAGCCTTTCGTGCTCGCAGTTTTTGTCCTTCGATCACTCGAGCTTCACATCCTCAGCTTTATTTTGGGAATCCAATATCCTAATCTAATCGACTAACGTTTATCTTTTGGCATACTTAATAAACGGCCTTAGATTTACGTAGAGACCCTTCTTAAAACATTGAGGACAATGTTCAGTTCTAGTATGGGGGGATCTATCGATTTGATTGTGTCTGCAGTCGTTGTTTTCACGTAATCCCGTTTTTACCACCAAAATACCAAAAAAATGAAAAAATTTAAAAAAATTCCAAAAATAAAATAAGTGTTTTGTCACAATTTTGACTTTCCTGCTGGGTAGAATAAGAATAAATTTTGACTCGATCGAGCATGTTGAGCTCTAGCTTGTTCCTTAACTTTTAGACTAAGCATTCGCGGATCTTTACGAAGAACAAAAAATGATAGAGTTAATTATGAGTTAGATGCTAAACAATGATTAGTTGGAAATCTTAAGAGCTCATAAGTGTAGTTTGTGGCTTTTTCTCCCATAAGCTCCTAAACCGGACTAATAATACGTGCTCTTTTCAAAAATTAAACTTAAATCAACAATTTTTAAAGTATGGATGATATCAATAATTTTAGTTTAAATTTATACTTAAATTTTCTAAAAAGAAATTTTCTCTATATCTTGGTAATATAAAGTAAAAAAATGGAAAAAATGAGTAATAATTATAAACTGTGGGCTAATAAAAATTTACTGCATCTTGCCGGCCTACAACCGATGTTGCAGTCTTTTAAATAAGGCACATAGTAATTATCCAAGACTGATAAAAGTTTGTTGCATCTTTCCGGCTCACAACCGATGTTGCAGCCTTCTAAAAGGTCGAGGATTTCATTAGTTGAATGGATGTGTAATTATATTAAGTGTAGTAAAAGTGAATTAATAAATATAGGGAAAATCTCTTTTTCTTAAATTTAAATATGCTTTTGAACTAAGACTATTACATTTTAAGTTGTAATTTTATGTATATACGGGAAATCCAAGGGTGTTGAAACCGAAGGTCCGTGAGTCCCGATACTAGTCTCTGTGGGGTGTCAAAAGCCTGGTCACTTAGCCGCAAGGTTGGGATGTGCCGAGACGAAAGTCGCTACATGGGATGATCTCGCCTTCAAACTCATTACTTTTTGGTGGAAACAGGACTCAAGAAATTTGCAAAATCGTTGAATCTATGTTGAAATCGAAGTAAGCAATTCACTAAATAAAATAATTGGGTCGGGAGTGAAAAGTTTACAAGTTATAAATATGAGTAGTGTTAACATCTTAACTTATATTTAATGGTGATTTCGTTTTTAAGCTTGGTTTGGGGCAAGTGAAAAACCGGGACGATAAATTTATCCTTTGGACATCTATAGATTATTCTATAGGCGCTTCTTGTTCTATGACCCTAATGGTTATAAAAATAACGAAAGTCCAAACATGTTAGTTAGTTGAGAAAAAGAAAAATACAAAAATATGTGTGGTAATAAGTGTAGATTTATAAGAATGGTCAAAACGAGGCTTTTCAAAGCTAATGATTCTTTAATTCCCCTTGATGAACACTTAGCTACTTTTCGAGGTAATTAGTCAAGAGGGATTGAGATTCTTAGTTTCTACGTGTTTATTTATAGCATTGCGTGAGGACACAAAAATAGTTTAGTATGGAGGATTTTAGTATGTGCTTAATTACACATACCCTTTACCTATAAAAACGAGCCTAAATGACCAAAAACGAACATAAAATGCTAAATATATGCTTGTTTTGCTATTCATGCTGTGCAGGTAAAGGATATTCACTAAAGGACAAAAATGAAGCCAAAACGGACAAAACCGAGCACGGAACAAAAAGAGCATGAAAAAGACAAAGTCAACAAAGTCAAAGTCAACAAAGTCAAAAGTCAAAATCAACGACAGAGCCAAAACCAAAGAAATCTTAATGGGTCCACCCGCACCCATCTAATGGGTCGGGTCAGCCCACTAATCATTTATGTACAAGACTTATAAGACTTAAGTCTTATAAAAGCCCAAATCCCTTTTATAAAACAACCGGCCCAAACACATCCTGGCCCAATCCCACTTAACCGGCATTAACCCAAAATCCTTTACCCCTTTGCACCGTTAGTTCTTAAGGACTAACACTGTTAGTCCTTAAGGACTAACACGTTTAACCCCTATAACTTAAAACCCATTACACCCCACATCCTTTTACCCTAACCCCGTTAACTCTTTACCCCCTTAAACCCTAAAACCCTTTACACCCCTCGTCCCTAAATCTAACGACAGTACAAAAAACCTTTTCTCGCCATTACTGTTCACCATCCCTGTCACTCAACCTCGAACACTATGCCCCAAAACAAACCTATCACTCTACCATAAAACCCCACCCCATAACACAACAAACCACGCTGGCAATCCCATGGGTTTTCATTGGTCAAGAATTCATCAAAACAAATCAAAGGCTGAGATGCTATAACTTGGAGCCAAAGCATAATGGAGGGTTTAGATGATGCTTTTGACCTCCTCACACAAGAAACACAACTAGCACACATATGTCTGCTTATTCGGTTATATAAAGGCTTATTTTTCATTGTAAATGTGTCTAGAGTAGTTTAGTTTTAAAATTTACTTTTCAATGTCTTAATTTATGTTTTTAAATTTCTGTCATTTTACTTTCCAAGCCTTGGAACTCTTTTTTTAGATTAATGCAAATTTCAGTTTTCAAGTTGTTAAAATTCTGTCTCTTTTAAAAGTCTTATGCAATCAAGCTTATTTGTGTTCACAAGTTCTTTCTATAAGCTCTTATAAGCTTATAGAAGCCTTTTATACTCATTTAAACTTTCACAAAAGCTCTAGTGAAAGTTACTGTTTCATACACCCAAAACTTTGGTTTTAAGCTTTTTGGATGATAAGCTTACAATGGAAGAGCTTATGGGTATTTAGACCGCTTATTTCAAATAAGCTGGATAGGTTAGTGCTTAATAGGGTTGTATTAGCCTTGTTTTGTGCAAAGGCATTTGTAAGTTCCAAATTTTATTTTCAAGTCTCTTTTATGCATTTGCTTAATTACTGCTTAATAATGCTTATTTCTCTGATTTTATTGCTTAATTGTTCTTAGTTTAATATGTTCTTAATTTGTTTTGTTTTATCTTCATCTGTTTTTAGCTCAAAAGTAATTTTTGAAATTTAAGAGAGTGTTTGGGTCAAGGTTATAAAACGGGTCAAAATAGGCATAATCTGTCTTGGGCCCTCAATGCAATTTTCATTAGCTCTAATTAAGTTTCTAGGTTAGTTTAAATAAGCTTTGAGCTAGTTTTGATAAGGTTGTTAGTTTGTTTAAGCAAAATTCTTAATCTGCTAGTCCTAATATTGTTTTAAACTGTGTAAGTCTTGGATTTTTATAAGAGTGCTTAAGGTGTAGTATTTGAGTTCATAAGTTGGCTTAATATGCATTAACATGCATTTGTTTCAAGTGCATTTTCTTTGGCTGTAGTTTTTCTAGAATTTTTGATCAAAAGCAATCAAGTAAATTGGTTAGGTTAGTCATTCTTAAAAATATAAGTTTGTAGGTCTATTAAGGGTTCAATCTAGTTTATTTTTTGCTAAAATGAATTGCATTCAGCTTATAGAAGCTTTATCCTAATTTGTTTTAAATTTAGTTGTTAAAAGCATTTCAGTAATCTAAAATTGAGTTTGAATTAAGCATAAAAAAGTAGTAAGTAGTAATAAGGAACATAAAAGCAGGCAGAGTATCTCATAAGTTAGTCCTAAGCAAGCATTCTGATTTCATTTAACTTTTAGCCAAAGTGGTTCACTAAGCACTAATCTATTAGACTAGCTTATTTGAGTCTTGGTTTACATTAGTTTTTAAGCTCTAGTTTCCACACTTTATGCTTATTTAGTCTTATTTTTAAGCTGCATTTAGTCATTTCTTTGTTAAAAAAAAGGCAAAAAAAATTAGTGTAACTTTCATTTTGCATTGAGTTTTTCTAGCTAACTTAGTCATCCAAATTTCTTAATTCTAGCTTATTTGTGTTCTTTGATACATAGATTAATAGGTTTCTAGCTGTGCTACTTTCAAAATTCTTTTTGAGTCCTTCTAAGATAAGCAGCAAATAAGCCCCTTTAGGTCAGAGAAAAAGTAAAGTTACCTGTCAGTTGATGCTTAATCTTTCTTTTCCAGCTATTTTTTGTTTGCTTATTATCGTAGATCACATAGTCTTATTAAGCTTAGGTTTAGTTCTGTTTTAGTTTATCACTATCTTATAGCTTATTGAGTTTTTGTAAAAGTTAAAACAGTCTTAACTAAGTTTCTTTTAGCTTCTGTCATTTTTTTGAGCTTATTCCTAACTTAGTTTCAGTTTTCATAAAAAGTCTTAGTTATAAAAAGTGCTTATTTTTATCTTGTCTTTAAGCTTTTTAAAAAAGAAAAAAAATGTGTTTTAAAAAAGAGAGGTCACAAGGGTCGAACCTGTGACCTCCCTTTTACATAGCAAGCATATTTAACACACACTCTCTAACCACCAGCACCAGTAGGGCCATCTGGTCTTACTTCTCCACATTTAATATAAAACCCCTTTTAGCCTTTTTAGTCTTAACAGCTTATTTTGCTTATTTACTGCTTATTACAATAAGATGTTTTCTTCATTTTATTTTTCCTAGATTAAGAATAGTTCAAAGTACTTTCTGTGAATTTTTTAGAATTTTCCAACTTCGTTTAGTATTTTTAATTAATTTTTTTTATTAAAAGTGTTTTTAATTCAAATTAAATTAAATAAAAGTCAATAAAATATATTTCTTTTTTTTAATTTTCTTTTATCATTTAGGACTTAGAAAAATTAAATTTGCATGTGTAGGGTTAAAATTTCATGTTTTAGGTTTTCGAGTCGCGTTTTTACGTCTCGTTTACGTTTTTAATTTCGTATTTGATTTCGTTTTTAGTTTGCCTTACTTGTTTTCTCTCGTAGAATTAGAAAATCCAATCAAACTCTTTGTTATTCAAACATCAAATATCAAACCGACTCTCGACTTTCCATTGCATGCCTCGTTGGGGAAAAACGACCCGGGTGATCACTTGCCCGTAATCATTTATATCATACCCGTGAGTTTGTTGACCTTTTTCCTAAAGGGTTGACTAGGTTGACTTGCGGGAATTTTATTTGATATTTTATTGTACTATTTGATATATAATTACCCCTAAAAAGGTGATTATTATTCCATACAATCAAGGATGCAAAGTCTTTATGGGCTGCTATCAAGAGTAGGTTTGGTGGCAATATTGAATCTAAAAAGATGCAAAAGAATGTCTTGAAGCAACAATTTGAAAAAATTTATGTATCTGACACAGAAGGCCTAGACAAAGCATATGATAGGTTTCAAAAACTTATCAGCCAACTTGAAATTCATGGTGCAACTGTTTCAAATGAAGATGCAAATCAGAAATTTCTAAGCGCTCTACCTTCATCATGGAACAACATAGCTTTGATTATGAGAAACAAAGAGGGTATAGATGAATTAGATATTAATGATCTATACAATAACCTGAAAGTGTTTGAAGCTGACATCAAAGGTTCCTCTGGATCATCTTCAAACTCACAGAATGTGGCCTTTCTCTCTGCAGAAGAAGCTAACAGTATTAATGAAGTTAATACTGCCAATGGTGTTTCTACTGCAGCAGGACATAGCTCTCAAGGACAAGCCTCTTCTTCATCATATACTAATGATCTAATGTTCTCATTCTTTGCTGATCAGTCAAGTGGTCCACAACTTGATGATGAAGACCTAGAGCAAATTGATCAGGAATAACTTGGAAGAAATGGACATTAAATGGCAGGTGGCTATGCTTTTTATGAAGGTTAAGTGATTCTACAAGAAGACTGGAAGAAAGTTAATCTTCAATGGCAAAGAACCTGTAGGTTTTGATAAAACTAAGGTTGAATGCTTTAACTGTCATAGAAGAGGCCATTTTGCTAGGGAATATAGAACACTCAGAGACCTCTGATGCACTGGTTGTACATGACAATGCTTTGATTGTGCAAGATGGATTGAGATATGATTAGAGTTATATAGCTCAAGATAAACCAACTGAGTTTGCTCTTATGGCCTACACTTCAAACTCCTCAGGATCTGACACAGAGGTACAATCTTGTTCTAAAAACTGTGTTAAAAAATATGAAAAACTTCAAAAACAGTTTGATGAAAAAAGACAAACTCTTAGTAAGGTTAATCTAGAAATTGTAGCTTATCAGTTAGGCCTAGAATCTGTAGAGGCACAATTAGTTGTTCATCAAAAAAATGAAGTTGTCTATGAGGAAAAGATTGCAGTATTAGAGTTTGAAGTAAAAGATAAAGGTAATGCTATCACTAGACTTACAAATCAGTTAGAACAAACTTTAAAAGAAAAAGAAGATTTAAAAGCTAAACTACAACAGTTTGAAACATCTTCTAAAAACTTAAATAAACTAATTAATAGTCAATTGAGTACTAAAGATAAAACTGGTCTGGGTTATGGAGATCAATTGAGTGCAAGTGATAGTGAAGTAATAAATAGTGTCTTTGAAAGTCGTTCAAGTGATGGTGATGACAATCAAACAAATGATAGGTTCAAAAAGGGTAATGAATATCATGCAGTTCCCCCTCCTCTTACTAGAAACTACATGCCTCTACTAGCTGACCTATCTTTTGCAGGATTGGATGATTCTATTTATAGGCCTACAACAAATAAGACTACTGCTAGTGTGTCTCAAGTTGAAACAAGTATCACTCCACCTATCAATACTAGTGTAGAAATGCCTAGAGTTGAATACGTTAGGCCTAGTGGAGTTATCATTAAAGATTGGGTTAATGATGACGATGAGGATATTTTTTAATCTAATGATTTGCAAGAAACAGTCAAACCTAGTTTTAAAAAGATTGAGTTTACTAAAGCTAGGAATGAACCTGTTAAATCTGATAAACAAGTTGTAAAACCTAGGATAGTCACTCAAACTCCTAAGGTAAATAGAAAAGATTGGAATGGGAAGATGACTCAAAAACTGGGGTTAGGATTTGGGTCTACAAAGAAAGCCTGTTTTGTTTGTGGCAGTTACAGCCATCTAATAAAAGACTGTGATTTTCATGAAAAGAGAATGGATAAAAACTTTGTTTTGCAAAGTATGGGAAAGAATACTGGTCAAAAGGAAATTAGACCAGTTTGGAACAACACTCAAAGAATAAATCATCAAAATAAATTTGTTCCAACTGCAGTCTTAACTAGGTCTGGAAGAATACCAGTTAGTACTGCCAAGCAGCATGTTAATACTACTACCCATAAATATAGATTGAATGTTTCAAAATCAAAAATAAATACTTTTCCTAAGACACATTCATCTATTAGAAGGCCTTTTTATAAATCAACAGTACTTAATACCAGGGTTTCAAAGGAAAAAGTTAATACTGTTAGAGTAAATGGTGTTAATACTGCTGGGCAAATAGCAGTTAGTACTGTTAAGAGAAATGGGGTCACTGCTGTTAAGGCCTCAGCAGGTTGTGTTTGGAGACCTAAAATGATTGATTTAAACAATGGCTCCAAAGACAATAGTGGATCATGGATCTCAAAAAGAGTAAATTATATTGATCCACAAGGAAGACTCAAGTCAATAGTGGCTTGGGTCCCCAAGAGAAACTGACTCTCTTATTTTTGCGTAGGGGAATCCACGACAAACTTTAAAATACAAAGGAATATTTGACAGTGGATGCTCCAGACATATGACAGGGAACAAAGCCTTACTTACTGACTATCAAGATATTGATAGAGGTTTTGTTGCCTTTGGTGGAAGTACTAGAGGTGATAAGATAACAGGAAGGAAAGCAACAAAAAACAACTACAAGAGCTCAGATGACAAGGCTGAGGATGATACAGTTGATGACAATGCTTGTAAAACTGTACAAGAACCAGCAAATGAGTTTGATCAAACCTTAAAGAATGTTCTTGATAAGATGATGGATCAAGAAAAGGTAGCTATAGAGCAATCAGATACTGTTAGAAAAGAGTTTGAAGCTCAGTGTGATAGCCAGCTTCTTCAGGAAAAGATTTTTAGAGCTGGCAGTACTAACAGTTTTAATACTGTTAGCACACCAATTAATACTACTAATACATCCAGGACTTTTAGTCCTATTGGACCATCAAGTGGACCATAATTTGTTCCTTTTGGTGGATCTTTTCCTATTGATGTTGCTAATCTTCCTCATGATCCTTTAATGCCTGAATTAGAGGATACTGCTAAAATTCGAAGTACTGGCATTTTTGGCAATGCCTATGATGATCATGACTTGGAAACTCTCAATACTCCTTATGCTAATCAAAGTGTGGGTGCAGAGGCTGATTTAAACAACATGGAACCTTCCACTATTGTCAGTCCTATTCCCACAACTAGAGTACACTCTACTCATCCTAAAGCTCAGATTATTAGGGATCCAATGTCAGCATTCTAAGAAATTTATAATAGAAGTAGAAAACCAATTAAACCATAAGGTTAAAGTAATCAGGTCTGATAATGGGACAGAATTCAAAAACAGAGAAATCGATGAATTCTATGGGCAAAAAGGGATAAAAAGGGAATATAGTGTTGTTAGAACTCCACAACAAAATGGAGTTACTGAGAGAAAGAATAGGACCCTAATTGAGGCAGCTAGGACTAGGCTAGAAGACTCACTTCTACCTACAGTATTTTAGGCTGAAGCAGTTAATACTGCTTGTTATGTCTTGAATAGGGTTCTAGTGACCAAACCTCATAACAAGACACCCTATGAACTTATTATTGGCATAGCACCAAGCATAAGTTTCATGAGACCTTTTGGATGTCCTATTACTATCCTAAATACCCTAGACCCTTTAGGCAAGTTTGATGGGAAGGCTGAGGAAGGGTTTTTAGTTGGGTACTCTGTTCATAGCAAGGCTTTCAGGGTATTTAACACTGAAACCAGAAAAGTTGAAGAGAATCTGCATGTAAACTTTCTTGAAAATAAACCAAATGTTGCAGGGCAAGGACCTAACTGGATTTTTGATATTGATTCCTTAACAAATTCTATGAATTATCAACCAGTTACTGCAGGGAATCAAACTAACAAAAATGCAGGTCCACAAGAAACTAATGGCAATACAGGTTTGAAGAAAAATGTTGATGCTGGACAAACTGAAGAAGAGAATGTGTCTACTCAACAATATATTATGTTCCCATTATGGTCATCTATCTCTTCAAGCTACAAGAGCTCAGATGACAAGGCTGAGGATGATACAGTTGATGATGATGCTTGTAAAAAGACTGTACAAGAACCAGCAAGTGAGTATGATCAAGCCTTGAAGAATGTTCTTGATAAGATGATGGATCAAGAGAAGGAGGCTACAGAGCAATCAGATGCTGTTAGAAAAGAGTTTGAAGCTCAGTGTGATAGCCAGCTTCTTCAGGAGAAGATTACTAGAGCTAGCAGTACTAACAGTTTTAATACTGTTAGCACACCAGTTAATACTGCTAGTGCATCCAGGACTTTTAGTCCTGTTGGACCATCAAGTAGACCATCATTTGTTCCTTTTGGTGGATTTTTTCCTATTGATGTTGCTAATCTTCCTCATGATCCTCTAATGCTTGAATTGGAGGATACTGCTAAAATTCAAAGTACTGGCATTTTTGGCAATGCCTATGATGATCATGACTTGGAAACTCTCAATACTCCTTATGCTGATCAAAATGTAGGTGCAGAGGCTGATTTTAACAACATGGAACCTTCCACTGTTGTCAGTCCTATTCCCACAACTAGAGTACACTCTACTCATCCTAAAGCTCAGATTATTGGGGATCCAAAGTCAGTAGTACAAACAAGGGGCATGATAAAGAAAATTTTTGGAGAGCATGCTATGATTAGCTACATCCAAAAGCAGAGAAGGAAAAATCACAAAGATTTCTAGAATTGCTTATTTGCTTATTTCCTTTCTCAACATAAACCCACAAAGATATCTCAAGCCCTTGATGATGAAAGTTGGGTTGAAGCAATGCAAGAGGGGCTGCTTCAGTTCAAGATTCAGAAGGTTTGAACACTAGTTGACTTACCTAGTGGAAAAAAGGCTTTTGGTACAAAGTGGGTGTATAGAAATAAGAAGGATGAAAAGGGAATAGTTGTAAGAAATAAAGCCAGACTGGTAGCACAAGGATATAAACAAGAAGAAGCATTGATTATTGATTAGGTTTTAGCTCATGATTCTAGGGATATTAAGAATCAGGTTATTTTTTGCCTTTGCATCATTTATGAATTTTCTTGTGTACCAGATGGATGTTAAAAGTGCTTTTCTCTATGGCACTATTGAAGAGGAGGTATATGTTTGCCAACCTTTAGGTTTTATGGATCCAGAATTTCTAGAAAAAGTCTACAAAGTGGAGAAATCCTTATATAGTCTACATCAAGCTCCTAGAGCTTGGTATGAGACACTCTCTACCTATCTGCTGGATAATGGATTTTACAAGGGATAAATTAACAAGACTTTGTTCATAAAGAGACTCAAGGGTGATATTCTACTGGTTCAAGCATATGTAGATGACATCATCTTTGGTTCAACTAAGAAGTCTTTATGTGATGAGTTTAAGCAGATAATGCATAATAGGTTTCAGATGAGTTCAATGGGAGAACTTACTTTCTTCTTGGGTTTACAAGTCAAGCAGAAAGAGGATGGGATCTTCATTAGTCAGGACAAGTACGTTGGTGAAATCTTGAAGAAATTTGGCTTTTCTAGTATAAGGACAGCTAGTACTCCTATGGAAACCAACAAGGTTTTGACAAAGGATGAAGATGGTAAGGATGTTGATGTTCATTTATACAGGTCAATGATTGGGTCATTGATGTATCTTACATCCTCTAGACCAGATATTATGTTCTCAGTTTGTGCTCGCTCAAGATTTCAAGTTCAGCCAAAAGTTTCCCACTTGAATGCAGTAAAAAGAATCTTTAGATACCTAAAAGGTTAATCCAAGTTGGGCCTTTTGTATCCTAAGGACTCTCCTCTTATATTGGAAGCTTTTTCAAACAATGACTATGCAGGTGCCAGCTTGGACAGGAAATCCATAACAAGAGGTTGTCAATTTCTTGGTTCAAGGTTAATCTCTTAGCAGTGTAAAAAAGCAGACCGTGGTGGCTAACTCAACTACTGAAGCAGAATACATTGCTTCTTCTCACTGCTGTGGTCAAGTGCTTTGGATCTAAAATCAGATGTTGGATTATGGATTTAATTTTATGTAGATAAAGATTCATGTTGACAATGAGAGTGCTATTTGTGTTATCAAGAATCTTGTCTATCATTCTAAAACAAAGCATATAGAGATCAGGCATCATTTCATTAGAGACTCTTATAAGAAGAGACTGATTGAGATGGTCAAGATACATACAGATTATAATGTTGCAGATCTTCTCAATAAAGCCTTTGATGTAAGCAGATTTAATTTTCTGGTGGCAAGCATTGGTATGCTTAATTTGTAGCTACATTAGTTGAGGGGAGGTTTAATAGTTCTTAACTTCTATTCATGGGTTATACATAAATATGGATCCTCATGAATTCTCACATGTCTATCTAGTCTTTTCTAGTGTGCTTGTGATGAATAGAGGCATGTTGTTGTATAATTATTGAAGACAGAGTTAAAACTGTTAAGGCAAATATTAATACTGCTAAGTGTAATTTGTACTGCTAGGCAAAAGAGGTCGGGACACTAAGATACCTCAGTCTGGTCCCCCTATAAAGGTTGGTGATGAGGTTGTCCATAAGGAGTTGGGTGACATAATGGAAAGGGCTGCCACTACTGCTTCTAGCTTAGAAGCAGAGCAGGACAGTGGTAACCTAAACTAAGTCCCAATCCATGGCAATACTTAATGAGCTAAGTTCTTAGGGAATTACTCGGTATGTCCCAGGTGCCAAGAAACCACATTGGGGATGTAGATGCTCAAACTAGGTTTGAGGCTACATCTAAAAGTCCATTGACCCACCTCTCTCAAGAGTTAACACACTTGGAAGTGGGGAGGACAGTATGAAACTAAAAGAATTGATGGCACCTTGTACAAAATTGTCTGATGAGCATAAAAGAAAAAGAGATAAGTTGTGAGCCAAAAATAGAAAGAGAGATGTGTGCTTAAAAATAGAAAAAGTGAATTGGTGAGCATAAAAGAATTGAGAGATATTGTGAGTATAAAAACAAAAAGAGAGATTGTGAGAATCTACATTGGAATGAGCTTGGAGTTAATACTGCTTGGTATAAACTTACTACTGCTAGTATTAAGTTAGTGCTTCCAGGCATATCTTTATACTGTTGGGTGATGTTAATACGGCTAGGCTTAAAGTTAGTACTGTTAGGCTAAACTTAGTACTACTACATTACCGTTAGTACTGTTTTAGGCATAACATAATTTTCTTATTTTCTTATAGCCGTTGAGATATTTCCGCCAACAACATAGCCTATAGGGTTTGACTAATTGGAAATTCATGATCTTTCTATAAATTAGTAAGATTTCCTCAAGATAAGATCAAATTTCATTCAGTCGGTCAAATTACAACCCTAAGTGCTCTTAATATAATCTCAATTAACTTTGCCAAGTTTTCATACTCACATATACGAGCTCATCCTAGAAGTTTATTCCATATTTTCTTAATCACATAGCTAATTTGGAGTTTTGCGCAAGCATAACATGGTTGCCTACTTACAGAAGTCTGAAGGAAGTGAAGGGTTTCATCAGATCATTGATTTTCTAAATGCTAGTCACATCCAGTATTCCCTCATAGAGAATCCAACAATATATGTTTCCTTTATTAAGCAATTTTGGAGAACAGCTACTGCTAAATAAAAAAGAAAACAATGCTAATGGAGAGGTAGAACCAACTGCTACAATTGATGGATAAGTAAAAACTATTACTGAAGCCTCTCTAAGAAGACATCTAAAGTTGGAGGACAATGGTGGTGTTACTACTCTACCCAATTCAGAGATATTTGAGCAACTTTCTTTAATGGGGTATGTGACTGATTCTGATAAACTTACTCTTTAAAAGCGTCATTTTTCTCCTCAGTGGAAGTTACTAATTCATACTATCCTCCACTGCTTAAGCCCTAAGAAAACTGCTTGGGAGCAGTTTAGTAGGAATATAACAACTGCTATAATTTGCTTGGCCACAAACATGACTTACAATTTTTCAAAACTAATTTTTGATGCTATGATTAAGAATCTGGAAAACCCACATAAGTTTTTGATGTACCCAAGATTTATCCAAATCTATTTAAACAAGCAAAGGAGACTCCTTTAACCCCACACACGAACATATCTTACTCCTATCCTTACATAAAAGGTCTTTAGTAATATGAAAAGGATTTCAAGGGGTTATTCTGGTATATATTTTTCTTTATTTCTTACTATGATCAGTGCACCTAAAACTTCTCCATTCAGAATAACATCTTTACCATCATTATCACCTCAACATACACCAGTCAGTACCCCATCAATCTCATAACCACCAAACACTCAACCCGCGCCTGATGTAGAGGAGGCTGTTCTAATGCCCCATAAATTACCTCTCCACAGTGTTCACTCACTTAGACGTGATGAGGGTAGTTTATCACTTTCTGAATTGATGGTTCTATGTACCAATTTATCAAACAAAGTAACAAGCTTGGAGGCAGAGTTGGCACAAACCAAACAAACTTATAGTACTGCTCTTACAAAATTAATCAAGAAGGTGAAGAAGTTAGAGCAGACAGTCAAGTCAACTCAAGCTAGACAGAGAATCAGGATAGTTGTTTCTGATGATGAAGAAGGTCTAGAGGATCCTTCCAAACAGGGAAGGAAAATTACAGAGATTGATCAAGACCCCTCTATTTCATTGGTACAGGATGAAGGAACATCATGGATTCAAGAAGATATAGAGATTCAGGAGAAGATTAGTGATGATACTGAGGTAGTGCTAAAAGTAGAAGAGCCTACTGAGCTTGTGGAAGATAAAGGTAGTGGTGAAAAAGGAGAAAAAGAAGTTAGTACTGTTGGTGCAGAGCATAGTACTGTTATTCCAGAAGTTAGTACTGCTGCAAATTTGGTATATATAAGAAGGAGTGCATAGAAGAGGAAAGATCAAGGGAAAGCAATTATGTAAGAATCTGAGTCTTCAAAGAAAGTCAAAAAGAGGGTTCAAGTGTAGATGAGTATGGATGAAGAGTTAGCTAAGAAAGTGTTTGAGGAGGAACAAGCAAAAGCTATGGCAGAACAAGAACAAGAAAGGATCAACTTTGAAGCAGCTCTTGAACTACAAAAATAGTTGGATGAAAGGGAAGGAGTTGCTGCTGAACCTGCTCAAGCTCAAAAAATTGATTGGAGTGATCCTGCTGTGTTAAGATACCATGCTCAGCTGAATAGACCATACTTTGAAGCTGGAGTAAGGAAGAACATGGTCATGTACTTGAAGAATCAGGGAGGATAGAAGATGAATTATTTCAAGGGAATGAAGTATGAAGACATTAGACCTATATTTGAAAAGGTATGGGATCAAATTCAATCCTTTGTACCCATGGATTCTGAAAAAGAAAAAGGTAGTGAAAAGAAAGGAAGTAGAAAGAAATCACTTGCAAGGAAAAGAGCAGGTGAAAAACAAAGTGAAGAAAGTACAAAAAGGCAAAAGATAGAAGATGATATAGAGAAGGAAGAACTTAAAACCTATTTGGATCTAGTTCCAAGAGAAGAATTTGCTATGGAAATTGAATCTTTGGGTACTAAGTATCCAATAGTTGATTGGACGACTCATGTCCTGACAGAAAACTTTATGTATTATCAAATCATCAGAGCAGATAGAGGTTCCAAGAATTACAAGATTTTTAGTGAAATGCTTAATGATTTTGACAGACAGGATGTAATGGATCTACACAAACTAGTAGAAGAAAGGTATGCAACATCAAGACTAGAAGGATATGACTTGTTATTATGGGGAGATCTGAAGATCTTATTTCAACCTGATGAAGAAGATAAAGTATGGAGGCATCAACATGAATACAATTTGACAAGCTAGAGACTATTTGATTCAAGTGGAATTCATATTTTGTTGATGGACAATGGAATTGCCTTTCACATGATGATAGAGAAGAAGTATCCACTTACTCAAGAAATGCTATCAAAGATGTTAAGCAGAAAACTAGAGGTTGATCATGAAAATGGGATGGCATTTGAACTTCTAAGGTTTATAAGGTCACAAGTACAGAAGTAGAAGAATGTTTGGAAGAATCCTCAACAGTGCAGTCTAGAAGATTAAATACAGAAGAAACTTGAGATTTGAAGGTAAATCACAAGTTTAAGGGAGGATTGTTGGGATTCAGAGCTTCTACACTTAGTACTGCTAGTTATAGTTAGTTAGTACTGCCAGTACATTGTTAGTACTGCCAGTATAGTTAGTACTGTTAGTATAATAGTTAGTATTGTTAGTTATATAGTTAGTACTGCTAAAGTGATATGCATGAGTTATATTAGGAATAGATATGCATGATCACTTAACGCGTTTTGTAAGCCCATTAGGGTTTTCCTTAAGTGTATAAAAGGAACCCTACGACATAGTTAGAGATATCAATTTTCACATCAAGTTATATCAAGTTTTCATAGTTAGTTATTCCGTAACCTAGGCAGAATATTTGCAATCAATATATATCTAAAGTTTTGTTTACATTGTTCTTCTTAGTATTACAAGTTAGATTCCGCATAACTTGTATTATTCTTAATCATTATTTCTCATATAGTTAGTTTGAATCTATTCAAGTTAACTAAGCCTTAACAAGCTAAGAAGATCTATTCATTAGATGATTGGGACTCACAAGTGGTATCGGAGAATGAGAGTGATATGATTATGGAGCTAAGTCGTCAACCATCACACCACTAAAAACTGTTTTGGATAATTGTACAACGCGTCTAAACTCTATGCATCAAACGTAAAGATTGTTTTGGAATTGGATGATTAAATTAGGACATTAACTTGACTAGGTCATGTGCGGGTGTCATTGCATTTGCTTGTGTGATTAAGATTGGGTAGCTAATGACTTGCTTGAGGTTAGTTCTTGTAGCCCCACTTTTTACTGGTTTTTCTGTTGGGGGAAAATGATACTCAAATGTGTTTTGAAATGTTTTGAATTGATCTGTGCGAAATGTGGTTTTGTTTTTGGGACAAGTTATGTGCTTATGATTGCTATGTGAATATTATGTGATGCTTGATTGTTTAGATCGGATGGGTACGCCTACCCAGTGTTTATGAGATTATTGGA